>JAAOAI010000061.1:0-16005 GCA_013758895.1 Fusarium bulbicola
TCCTCCTCCTCCTCCTCCTCTCTCTTCTTCAGTCCTCATCACCCTGAAAGTATCTCATCTCGCTCCAGAGCCAGCGACTTGAGTTTCAGCTTGGTAGACCATCTCTTTTGACTATCAAGTCAATAGTCAACCGCGGGGTTTTGTTCTTTCCCTTCATTGGCCTTAAAGACTCTCAAGATGCCTCACCAAGAATCCGCCCCTGTGGCCAAAACCAACTCGGCAGAGTTCAACAAGTTATCGTCCAGTCTCCCTTTCGGCCAGCAGGTTCCTCTGTCATCAATCTCTGGCCCGACTTATGTGACCGCTCAACTCCTCGTTCAGCAGATCGCCTACAAGCTGTCCGATAAGATCTTCTCTTACTCTCCCGAGACCTTCGACCTCGATATCGCACTCAAGGAGTGGGCTTCCAAGAATGAGAAGAACATCCACGGATACTCCACCGAGGTTCTGCCTCTCCAGACTCGAATTGGCGCTGGCGCTCTCGCTCTAGGCTACATCTTCTCTCCCGACTTCGATGTCTCCAAGCGTCACATTCCCCAGTCCCTGGTTGCGCCCTCCGGCAGCCTCCAGCAACTGCGCGGAACCCTCGACCAGCTCTCTCTCCTCTACGGCGTTTCCAGCCCCTTCGTCGCCCACGTCGCCGCTCTCGACTATTCCGATAGCAAGGGTCTGATCTCCAACTACGACTCTGCGCTGCGCCTTGCCGAGGACCTTGGTCTTGGACTTGTTGCTAGCACCTCCACCTATGAGGCTCAGCACATGTCCATCTTTGCCACTCTCTTGGCTACTCTCCTTCCTACTCTTCACATCTATGACGGCGTCCGCGTCGCTCGTGAGACTCTCCGTGTCGTTGATGCCTTGAGCGAGAACGGTGTTGCCGATCTGTACAGCAAGCTCTCTGCCGAGGCTGGCAAGCTCAACACTCGTCTTGACACCGCCGGTAAGGTTGTTGAGCTTCTCAAGCTCTTCAACGATGAGCTCGGCACCGTCTATGAGCCTTTTGAGTACCACGGTCATGAGTCCCCTGACGTCGTCCTCGTTGCTTTCGGCAGCGTTGAGTCACAGGTGGCCAAGGAGGTTCTAGCCAAGCTCTCTGCTGATGGCGCCAAGGTTGGTGTTATCAACGTGCGAATCTACCGCCCCTTCATTGAGGAGGCCTTCATCAAGGCCATCCCTGCTTCTGCTCGTACAATCGCTGTCCTTGGTCAGGTCAAAGACGAACTCGCTGTTGAGGATGAGGCTACCCAGTCTGCTCTCCACAGTGATGTCCTGACTGCTGTCACTTTCTCGGGTAAATTTGACACCGAGCCTGCGGTTCTTGACATCAAGTACACCCCTGCTCAGACTTTCACTCCTCAGGGTCTGGTCAACACTCTCCACAAGATCTTTGGCAACGAGGGCGAGGCCAAGAAATTGCCTTCTCTCGTCCAGGCTCAGCAGTTCACCTTCTGGGACCTCGACAACTCATCTGCTCTCAACTCTCCCAGTGTCATTGGCAACCTGCTCTCCAAAGAATCCACCTCCAACGTTTATGTTAACGAGATCTTCGACAACCTCACCCAAGGTGGCCTCGTTCGAAGTGACCTTCGAGCCTCCAAGAAGGCCCTTGAGGCTCCTTACGACATTAACGACGCCAATACTATTGTCGTCGGTGACGAGAAGATTCTCAAAGAGGTTGATGTCCTCAAGGGTCTCGTCGAGGGTGGCAATGTCATTGTGAAGCTCTCCAACTTCAAGGATGATGAGGTCGAGAAGCGTCTCCCTCTCGCATTCCGAAAGGGACTCCGGGAGAAGGCGGCTGAGCTCTTCATCCTCGACTCTTCTTATTCCCCCGCTTTCGAGAAGGACCCTCTCTTCTCCAAACTGCTACTCGAGCTGTCCTTCCTGAAGGTTGCTCTTCCTGACTTTACCCCCGAGGATATCGCCAAGCATATCCTCGCCGAAGGCCACCCTCCTACCCTGGAGGAGTCCATGGATGCTGTTGGCCTTTGCCTCCGTCACTTCGAGGTCCCCTCCACCTGGGCTGAGGTTGATGCCGACTTTGTTGACCCCAATCTTCCTGCTACCATCCAGAGCAACAGCTTCGTTGTCCACGACAAGGAGGAAGCTGAGGAGACTTTCGAGCTCCATGACTGGCAGGCTGCTGCCAAGTCCCTTGCTTTCAAGGAGGCTTACGGTACCAAGAACGTTCTGCGACCCGAGTTGTCTGTCAAGACCTCCACCATCACTGTCAAGGAGAATCGTCGACTTACTCCTCAAGACTACGACCGCAACATCTTCCACATCGAATTTGATCTTGGTGACTCCGGTCTGACCTATAAGATCGGTGAGGCTCTAGGTATTCACGCCGAGAACGACGAGGAAGAGGTCAACCAGTTCATCGAGTTTTATGGCCTCAACCCTGCCGAGCTCGTCCAGGTTCCTGCCCGCGAGGATCCTGCTCTTCTCGAGACCCGTACTGTCTTCCAGGCCCTTGTCCAGAACGTCGATATTCTTGGCAAGCCTCCCAAGCGCTTCTATGAGGCCCTTGCTGAGTTTGCTACCGATGAGACCGAGAAGCAGAAGCTTGAGGCTCTCGCCAGCGCCGCTGGTGCTGAGGATCTGAAGCGCCGCGCTGAGGTCGATACCGCTACCTATGTTGACATTCTTGAGGAGTTCAAGTCAGCTCGCCCAAGCTTCCATGACCTCATCAAGATTGTCAGCCCTGCGAAGCGCCGAGAGTACTCTATCGCCTCTGCTCAGGCTGTTACCCCCAACTCAGTTTCTCTCATGATTGTCGTGGTTGACTGGGTTGATCCTCGTGGCCGTACCCGTTACGGACATGCTACCCGCTACCTCAGCCGTCTCCCAGTTGGTGCCAAGGTCACTGCTTCAGTCAAGCCTTCCGTCATGAAGCTTCCCACCAAGGACACTGCGCCTCTCATCATGGCTGGTCTCGGAACGGGCCTTGCTCCTTTCCGTGCCTTTGTCCAGTACCGCGCCATGCAGAAGGCTCAGGGTAAGGAGATCGGCTCCATCCTCTTGTATCTTGGATCCCGCCACCAGCGTGAGGAGTACCTCTATGGTGAGGAATGGGAGGCCTATCTGGCCGCTGGTGTTGTCACTCTTATCGGATCTGCTTTCTCTCGTGACCAGCCTCAGAAGATTTACATTCAGGACCGCATGCGTCAAACGCTCAAGGA
Source organism: Fusarium bulbicola (assembly GCA_013758895.1). NCBI lineage: Eukaryota > Fungi > Ascomycota > Sordariomycetes > Hypocreales > Nectriaceae > Fusarium > Fusarium bulbicola. The sequence goes on from JAAOAI010000061.1 coordinate 3,183, forward strand.
GATCGCAAAGGCCTATATCCAGGACGAGGGTAGCTTCTACCTCTGCGGTCCTACGTGGCCTGTACCTGATGTGACCAAGGTGCTTGAGGAGGCTATCGCTCACGAGGCCAAGGCTGCTGGCAAGAAGATTGATCCTCGCAAAGAGATTGAGAAGCTCAAGGAGGAGGGACGATACGTCCTTGAAGTTTACTAGTCGATATACGTCTTTGATGGCAAGCTTGTGCTCAAAATGGTGCTTGGGATAGTATAGAAAGCATTGAAGCGTTTGAATTTAACTATAAGAGTATATCTTTACATCACGTCTTGTGCATTGTGACGCTTGTTATCAGGCCAGATACAGGACATTGCTGTCAACCCACAGATGCGAGGCTTCTGGGTTGCTTTCATACCAGCATGGGCAAGCTTTCGTCGGGGCCGATGAATGTGCTCGCTCCAGGTGCGTCCCTCAGCTCAGCAGGACCTCGCTCTCGGTTCCTCGCCCCCCCTTCTCGCAGCCCAAGGGGCACGTCTAGGACAGTCTGTCCTCCTCATCCGGTGCCCTCTCAGCACAGCACATAACCTGTGCATTGGTTGCTTAGGCGCGCGACTGCCGGCAAATCTAAGAGAATTCTGAAATTGTTACCCGCCTTAACAATAAACCCAAGTTGTTGCCCAACCTCGAGATTATCTCGTGTGGGATAAGTGTTCTAGACCACGAGCGAAAAGCAAATATCACGGGTGGTGAAACCTACTAGCGACCAAACAAGACAGGATACCCGCCGCGGTGAGGACGAATATGGAAATCCGAAGGCCTTCTTTTCTTTTTGTCTCTGGAACCGAAAAGCCCTGCAGATCCTTTTGGGCATCAACCACAGCTATTGGCGGCCAGCCCAACCGGTGAATGCTCAATGCCCAATATTTGCTCACACGAAGGGAGGCCGAGGGGGGGGATCATCGTGATCATGGATACGCCGCGGAGATGATGTCGAGATTGCTTGCATGGATGCGTCGCTGAAAAGAGTATTCCGCGGTCTGGAGGGCTGACGGATGATCCTGTGAGGCTTTTGAGTTTTGAGCGACCGGTGAAGGTCTAAGCGAACCGATGATAGCCATCTGGCTGCTTCTGGCATGCTTCTAACAAGTTCTACAGTACGTACAGTGTTCGGAAATGGCGGTTATACCTACGTACTTGCATTCATTGTAGAGTTTCAATGTCGTGCGTGCGTGTTTACTGCCAACAGCTGGAGATGTATCTTGATGGATCGATCATTCAGCAGACTGGTAGTCTAAACTGACGCACTAGCATCAGAGATTAAGTGTGTGATTTATCAACTGGATCTCTTGGAGTCGTAAAATAGCCTATCGCTTGAGGATCACCGACCGATGTCTCAACTCCATGTCGTGCAGCTGAGATCCCCTCGACAGACAGAAGCCCGCAAGGAAGCAAGACTTTCAGTCCCACCTCATGATTTATTATCACATCTCTCTATTGATGTGTCTGGTTTCGTCATAGAGTCAGTTAGTCAGTCTGTTTGAATTGCTCAAAAATGAGTGAGCATCGAGGCCAAAAAAAAAATGGCTGCCCCGTACTGGAATCGAACCAGTGATCTTATCATATCGTGTTGATTTTACTAGTGATACGCTTTACCACTGAGCCAACGGGGCTTGCAATCGTTAAAAGCCAGACGATCTGTGCGAGTTATACGTACGAGCAACACAGAATAGGAATTTACCTTGCCAAACAGGCAGACAGGCAGCTTGTCAATCAACTATTCAGAAATAATTCTCTACATGTATATTGAATTCAATTGTAAAAAGGGGTTTGATTACTGTCTCTTGGTAAACTGGTTTATCTCGTTCGCCTACCCTATTCCTGCAATTGCAAGTACGGTGACACATACAAACCCACTAGACCCTCTTCCAAGCAATATCAATTTTACACGAGAATGGTCAATCTTCCACGACCCAGATACAATCTTGGAATCCCAAGATCCAAAGAATTCGATCTGATCCGATTCTAGTCGATTCGATTCGATTCGATCTGTTCGCCATTCTCCGCCGACGTCGGCACCTCCTTGAACATGGGTGAACTCGCCGTTGGAATGCGGTGACCAACTGGAAAAAGCAAGTATTCTTGGCCACAAGAGTCACTTTCAAGTTTGTTTGAGGGGCCAGAGAAAAAAGCAAAGCAAAGCACTCAGACACTGTCTCATCGCCTCCTTTAAAGTGTCTATTCAGGGAGTGATCGTCAGGTGAGGCTATACATATTACGTGCGACAAGCTGAAAATAAAAGCCACAAAATGACATGGCAAGGCAATCGACAAAGCAAAGCAAGATGTCAACAGACGCATGAATGAATTCCATGCATGCATCCATGTGTACGCACTGTGAGTGTACTTCACTGACAGAACTGACTTGTCGACTGTCTAGACTGTATCCGTACCTGACATGCAATATCCTGTCAGTGAGAGATCGACAACATGGATCGTTTCTCTCCTGAATCCAAAGCGACAGAGCGACAACTCATACGAGGCTGTCAAAGAGATCAACAGGACGGTTCGAGAATTCGGGTTTATGAGGCCACGGCGATCACTTGGCCGTTGTGCAACTCCTCCTGTGAGTGACTTGTTGCTTTTGTTTGTTACGCATGCCGCGCTCTTGTCTCGTCGTGATCACGCAGATGGCTATGATTGACCCAGTACGACTGAGGACGGACACTGAGAATAGACACTGAGGTAGAGGGTAACCGACTCGGAAGTGAAAAGAAGGTCACTGTCGCCAATGCCACTCACTCATGAATGACAGACCGATGGGAGAGTGATGCAAGGAGACAGTAACAAGTCATGTGCACCGATACGAAAAAGAACAAATGATTCATGCCGAGTACGGATACTTCTATGCATGTCTCGTCCTTTCTTTCATCACCGGTCTCAGCCTAACTACCTCCCTATCGAGGTGCCTTGCGCACATGACCTCTAATATAGCTGGACTCTACAGACCGGTACGGAGATCTCACGATTCATGTATGTACATATGCAGATTATATTATTACACCTTGGACCAAAACAACTTGTCAGACCCATCGGGAATAAAGATACCCAGACTTCCCCGGGGTCCAACCAATCTAATCTCCTAAAACCGGAATTCCAGAGACAAGTCAAAAAGAAACATGCAAGGGCTTCAACTCAAGCTGACGTTTCAAAAAAGAAAAGAAGAAGAAGAAAAGGCACGACAAATCTGAGTTTTGCACAGCGTCAATCAAGCGCACAACAGCCTAGCCTAGTAGCCTAGGTATGTACTTCAAGAGCTGCATCTCTTAAATGTTGTCTCTTTACCCTCCTCATCGCTAGGAACTCATACTCCGTCAGCCTCGTTTCCCGGGGCCCCTCGTCGTTCCTTGGATTCAGGGATCTGATGTCCTTGGACTGTCGTAATCGCTCCAGCTTGACCAGGTTCCCAACAAGAGATCAAAGCGATAGAGATCTGCAGCGCCCCCCTGCTTCATCTGCTCCCGGTCACGAACCTAACCCACAATGCCATCTGCTCAAGACTCGTTATCTAGATACGATCATACGATTCAGATGAAGGATCCCAGCAGACCGCCCTATCTCTGAGGGGCTTGCAGTTGCAGTCGCAGTCAAAGTGGTAGTATATGCAATGCAGCCCCATGCATCAAGGATCATGACGAGAGGAGGGAGAGAGAGGGAGAGAGAGGGAGAGAAAAGGAACAAGAAGAAACGGGCTCTGATTCCAGCCCATGGCTCTAGTCTAACCAGAGCTTTGGATCGGTATCCAAGCCTCCCGCTAACCGAACGGAACCAGTCTTTGTCTTGCAGGGATCGATCCATCAACTACCGACCGACACTAACTTGCAGTTCTGATATGATAAAAATGAAAAAGGAAACAAGATTCGAAACGAGGTGGTGTAATATTAAGCAGGGAGAAAAAAAAAGACAGAAAAAGGAAAAGGAAAAGGAAAAGGAAAAGGAACAGACAAGAACCCCATTGATATCGCAAAGAACCACCATACTCCATCTCTCCCAAGAGATTTTCGCCCTTCATGCTCATCCATGCTGATGCTGATGCTGATGCTGTAGCCGAAAAAAGCAACGCCAAAATACCTAGTGAGAACCAGGAAGCCCACATAACAGGGGGTCCATGCCCATGGGGAGAGAACAAGCTCTCAAACTTTTAGTGCCCATCATCATTAACCGTCATTTCCACGTCCATTCATCGTGCGCCGTAGCGGAGCAGAGTGATAGCGATAGTGATATCGTTGCGCATTCCCCCTCGTGTCGTTGGTAGGATGAACAATGAAGCCTGGCCTGGGGTTTCAGAGTTTGGCGCCGATCCAATGCTAGACATGGGGTAATCCATCGCTCGTCTCACCCATGTCGTGACAATGACCGACCCTAACCCTTAGCTACCATCCCTACCCCTGTCCGGACCCCTGTCAATGGCGCTGTCACTGACACCCGTTGGCTGGGTTGGCTTGATCTTGGTCTCGATCTTGCCACACTTCTTCGGAGGAGTTCCACGCCATAGCCTTGGCTGTCGTTTCTCAGCTTCTGTCAGGACGGGGACGAAGAGGGCGAGGGAATAACCATATCGTCTCCTAGTTTGCCCAGCCACGGGTCCAGTCTTGCAAGTCCCCGACGATTTGGTATGTTGGGTTCGCCGAATGGCCATCGCCGCCCTTCTTATCCCAGGCCCATCGATCGGCTAAGTCGCTGTCAAGGGTTCCCTGCATCATGTCGACGACGTAGTCACCAATGACAGGTAGAAACTTCCATCCGTGGAAGGAACCTCCTGTTGCGATGTAGAGTCTGTCGCTCTGCGGGTGCGGTGATATGAGGAAGTCATGTGTCGGTGTTGATGCGTCCCTGTGGCAGAGACCAGTCAGCTCAGATAACTATACACATACATAGGCTCATGAGAGTGGGTGGCCTTGCTTACCAACACATTCGGTAGGCCTCAATCTTGATGTTTTCGACTTCCTTGCCATATAGGCCATTGAATGTCTTTCGCGCCCGATCCTCAAAGAACTTGAGAAATCGAGGTCCCGTCCACGTGTTATACATGGACTGGCTAGGTGCAACTGACATGGCCTCACCGGTTGGAGGGAACACTTGGTAGTTGGTAAAGCATAGGTCGCAGTTGAACTTGATAGTTCCGTCGCTGAGGATTGACATGCCTTCACCTGCAGATGACTTGTTAGCTCAGCCCAGTCAAGTACCGATAATATCCGCCCCGGTTGCAACATCAAACAAGCATGCAAGCAATAGCAACACAGTACGTACCCTTGACCTGAGGTAAGCAATTCTTGAGCACAGGAATTGCTGAGAACTTGTCTTTTTGCGCGCCATGCAGCTTCGCATAGAAACTCACAGCTCCCGTAGCCAGCAGCCTCTCACCAGCATGGAGTAGTGGCTTTTCAGGCGCGCTCTGTGCGAGTAGAGACGCCGTTCGAGCTCCAGCAGCAAGAAGAACCTTGCCAGCTCGCAGCGTCGTGCCTTCCTTGAGTGTAACACCAATACATTGACCCTCTGACCCGAAGTCGAGTTTCGTCACTTCTCCAACGACATACTCGGCTCCGAGGTCGACCGCAGCCTGGACCACCGCGCCGAGAGCCTTGTCCGCCTCCGCGAACCCTACGTCAGGGTTCCAGAGAACCCTGTCCACGCCCTTGAAATCAGCCGTCTCAAAGGCACCATTCCAACGACGGCGCACTTCGTCGACAGGCAGAAGCTCCGACCTGTTGGAGATGCCCATCTCGCGGTAAGAGTTGATACTCTCTTCGCCAAACGAGGTAGAGTCAGCACGAAGCATGCCGACTTCGTGATACCAAGTCTTGTATAACTCATCATGCCTCCACAGCGGCATAGCCTTCTTCAGCAGGCGCATGTAAAGTCTGTCCGGATAGTCATCGCGGACGATCTTGTTGATGTCGTGAGAAGCGGCCCTAGGATTGGGGAAATAGGCCGTGTCCACAATGGTAACTTGAACCTTGCCCTTTCTACGGAGTGAGAGCGCAGTCGCAGCACCAAAGTTGCCGGCCCCTATGATGAGGACAGAAGGGATAACCATGATTGAGTCTCGCAATGGTCAATTGAGGTCTGAGAAACAAATTCGCATCAAGATAAGTGTAAATGATAGGCTCTGATACTTGTTCTTGGAGTATAGGAAAGTGAGACTTGTTGGCGCCATATCATCTCCCGAGGGTGCGAACAGCAACTTTATATTGCGAACTCCAGCTCCTGAGCCTGTTTTCCGGGCCGGGAATTGCAGGCCAATACCAAATAGCGGTCGACTGAGAGACGCCAGAAAGCCGAGACTAGTAACCGTTGAGAAAAGACGATTGCCGGTCAATGTAGTCTTGTGCTATGTGGTGTAGTGTAGTGTACATAGAATATTGACCGTCATGTAGGCATGCGAGCGCGCGAGTGAGGCTAGGACAAGGCGTCCAAACAGCCAATGGGTACATCGCATACAGCCCTGTTGTGCAGTGCAATATAGGTAGTGCACTCCGTACGGGTAGCGTAGCCTCGGGGGGAAAAAATAAATGAGACTGGCTTACAACAAAATCCACCGATCTACCACCAAATCCAGTCTCGTTTAAATTTCCCCCCCCTAGCGTAGACCATAGATCAGCTACGGCACTCCGTATGTAAGGTATCGATGGCCCCAGCGCCAACGATTTAGTTCCACACTCCTTGGAGAATACTGTATGTACCTACATTGATGGATTGGCGTGGGATCATGCCAAGGGGACTGTCTCATTTTGACGGCTCCGGCAAGGGGGGCGTTGACCGAGAAAAAGAAACGACGGGAAACGGAACGACGAAAAGATGCTCAAAAAAATTAGAGATTCACAGACTGAGGAACTAGGTAACTTAGTTAGTCGAGAATCCCTGGACGGCTCACTATTGGTTGAATGGGGGTGTGCCCAAAGCCTCTCAAGGCGAGAGCGAGAAAATCCAGGCGAGCGATATGAACAGAGCGACAAAGTCGTTCCGCCCAGTACATACAGTACTTGTCTCGTGGAGCAACTAGCCTGGTTCAGCCCATGTTCCTTAATGAAATGGGAGGTGAGAGAAGAAGAAGAAGAAGAAGAAAAGTTACTCTTTCCTCTCATCGCATTCTCCACTCAGCCCCCCAAAAAAGCGAGAACCAAAAAGTAAAACAACCCAGCAAAGGTGCTGGAACTAAACAGCAAGCTTCGCCTGGCTCACCTCAGTCATGGTTGAGAATGGTTTTGGTTGGTTGCGGGGTGTTTCTTGGCTGTTCCACACCAAGGTACCACAAGCCTCGCTGTGTAATGATGATGACACAAATTGACGACAAGTGCTGTGTAGATGGATAATAAACTCAACAAGACACAACCGACTGAGACTTGAGTTAGTTGTCGTTTGCTCCGCTTAACCTTAGGCTAGATGCAGTCATGCAACTCGTCCGCAGACCATCGATGCTGTACAGCACAGTGCTCTGGAACCCATCAACGCCATGCATTAGGTCAGTTGCCTTGTAAGGATCCCCGCGAGATCTGCTCTACTGGCATGGCATGGCACGATGCGATGTACCATACGTATCCATTCCACCCAAGCATTGGGTAACGCCTAATCCCAGATCTGACACTTCAGCACGGCGCGTTCTACGACTCAGCTCAGTCTGGTCAGGCCTGAGTCCTGACCAGACCAGCGTAAGAAAGGGCACGACGCTGCACAGTCCTTGTTGCGTGGCCTAGTTGACCAAGGATGGACAAAGTTGAAGAGCTGAGGTTGACGCTATGACAGGAGCACCTTTCCGTCGTCTCCGGAACACACCGCTCATCTGACTTTCTTTTGTTTCCTCTCGTCTCTTCTCCTTCCTTTCTCCCCTCTCCTCCTATTCTCGTTCGTCTCCTGGTCCATAAATCCTGGTCTGGGATGAAAACTCCCCTTACACAACCCATGCAAGTTCCCAGCTGCTAGCGCCCTAGTCCCGCACCGTTAAGAAGCCACGTGCGCCACTAAGGGTTGCACCAAGTCTGTTTCCCTTTGCCTGGAGTCGAGAAGTCAATGGGAAATGTTTGTGGGGAAGAGGTACTGTAGATTGGTCAGTGAGATCGGATCGTTTTGCCGAGTCCAAAATTCATCATGGCATTTTGTAGGTAGTGCTTGAGATGCCACTATCTGCCTGCCCACGGTCTCGAACCACAGTGCTGCTGCTACATGAGAGTTGGTCAAGACTCTCGTCACCGTATCCGTACATACCGATATACGATTTTCTCACAATTGTTGTTTCCAACTGGTTGGTCCGCATGTTGATCGCAAGGGTGCATGCCCAACAAACGGCCCTAGTGCCGGGATCATCGTCTAGGGCCGCCCCAGAGAAGATTGATAGAATTTCACCAGTCCCTAGAAGCTCGGAAAGCACCCTGAAAATGAAGTGTCACATTGCTGCAGTATGAGATCGTATGTCTGCAAGTCATCCGTGGCCAACTTCCCACGAGTTTGGGAAAGCCACCCGCTTCTCGCAGTCGGCAGCCCAGCCTAGTACTCTACTTGTACGTACTCTAGTAAACCTCTTTGCCTGATCAGGTGCCTCTTGCGCGGGAGCCGACAGCTCGTACCAGTGCTCTTGTGAGACTTCGGCCTGTTTCATTCTCAAGATACGTGGCTGCACCTATTTTTTTCTCGAACGTTCTGGGTGCGTGTTCCCGTCGTACGACTCATAGACAGCCAGCACACCCGTATAATAAAAGTGACAATGCATTTCTGAAATTTCCCATGCTGCCATCCGCCTTGGCCCTGTAGGAACGGGTAGATCTGTAACTGAGATGCCGCGTCGGTGGAGTTTCCCACCCTCTCTTAGTCGTTGAGGCCTACCATGTCCATCTCAACTGCTAACTGTGGTACCTGTGAGCCGACTGCTTCTCTTTTGAGAAGGATGTCCTAAATGATTATTGTGAAAAGCTTTCATGCATCATGCCCGAAGGCTAACTGCATATGTAACGATTGTTTGGCGACTCTGACCGGTGATGTGCCAGCTTACAGGTGGTTGCATCATTCCCTTCAGATACAAGACTAGTTCAACTCCACAAAAGGTTGGGCGGTCGCTTAGTGACCAGCAATTATGCCGTGATAAAAAGAATTCCGACTATCTTTCCTGTGTTCATGTGATGCGCCAGTAGGCATGCTCCGCTGAGAGGCCAGTCATGCTATGCTCGTATTGTAACTTGCACGCAACTGAGGCCATGTAGATCCGAATCAATTTCCATGATTTCGTGCAACGTTCAGCTGCTGGCGGATGGACCTGTGAGTGGCAGAGAAGCCCTTGGCGAATCGCTATTGGTTCATGCTTCTCGGATTTGCATGAGCCGCATGGTTTATTTTCACCGGCCATATCTCCCCCAATCAAAGACAAGTCTCCGAATGTAAGGGAATTGACCGGTCAAGGTCACGCAGCCCATCAAAGCACAAGATGGAGCTCGTGACTAGGGCCTCAAGATGTAATAACGCGATGCTTGACCGTCAATTTATGTCTTTCAAGTCCGTCTCGACGGGCAAACTTGCGTTTCTTGGGTGGATTCGGGCACCCAGGAACATCGCACCGCCAAGGTTTCCGATGCTTGTTACAGTGTTGTCTATGACAGGGGTTAGTTTAAACCAGCAACTCGGGGTCACAAGCATAAGCATACGCAAAAGAAGAATTTCGATCGAAGACCACAAGTCTCCCCTCCTTATCAACGCCGCCCTTGTCGCAGCGATGTCCCAAGGGACAGTAGTACGAGCCTTTGCCTCTCTGTTTAAGAGCATCCATGTCGATTTTGCTGAATTGTTCATCTTCGTCATCTCCTGAGTCTTCTGAAAGGGATAGGTTCCCACCAGGTGATGGAGCGTCATCAGTGCTTCGAGATGCTAGCATAGCTCTTTGGCTTTCGCGAGTTCCGCCATCCATATTATTGCCTCCAGAGAATGACCGGCTCCAGCCTGGAGGTTCAGATTTAATAGCAGGGAAGTAAGAGACTGTATGATAGGTTGGTGCGGACAAAACTCCTCCAGGTTCAGGTGTACGTCGCCAGACTTCTTGAACGTCTTCAGAGAACTTTGCTGCTAGATCACGGATCTTGCTGCCAGAATGGGTAAGCCATGGTATAATACGATTGGTTCAGAGACTTACCCAAGCTTGCTGATGTTCATGTCCATTGTAGCCATGGGCTGCAAGTCCGCCATGTGCGTCTTATTGTAGGACAGCTCGTGCACCTCCTCTGCAGCTGATGCTACATGAGGTCCTTTCACCAGTTTATCTGTCAAAGAAAGCCACATCTGGGCTGTCTGAGTAAGATACTCTCCCACATCGTTGATGATGTTTTGACGTTGTTCTGGCGATGAAACATTTGTAGTAAACTTTGCCTTTGCTGCCAACTCCCTGGAAACAGTCTCTAACTGGACCCGGACAAGGGCATCCAGGGAATTGGGCTCCATTGTATTGTTGGGGATTGTATTGATCCCTGATTCAAAGACGAGTGCAGATGATGGAATTGACATGATGGTACAGTAGTATCTGTACCTCTTTCTGTACTATTGATATCGCTGGCAATAGGCGCTGATATGTGAGTATAGACCTATAGTGTGTACGTAGGAATGTACTTCGTACTATGCTTAGAGCTTCGACCAACCACGCGGGACCTAGCAGTAGCGTGTTGCAAATAGTTGTGGCACGGAAGCTAACGAAGGGCTCCGGACCGGCGCGGCGCGGCGGCGGGAAGGCAAAATTTTGGGGCGACCGAGGGAGAGGGGGAAATGGCTGTCAGGAACTGTCTATCCGTCTACCTGGGGTTCGCGGTCGCGCTTCTAAGACAGAAGAAAGGAAAAAGATACGCATGCGTCGGTCAGAGGAGGGCAGCATGTAGCGTAACCGTCGGAGAATAACATGCGCGGGTTTGTGTGGTATTCAGGCCTAGAAGCCGGTGCTGAGAGGTGAAAGACAAAGTCACAGACAATCTGCTTGGTGAGTGTCCAACGTCTTTGGTCCGCAAGAGAGGACAACGACGGCAACACCCAACGTCGGGTCGACAAAATGAATGTTGTGGTCTCTTCGGTCAGTCTCTTGGAACTTGCTCCTTATGAGGCCGGTAGAGAGGCAAGACACGCGGTGCCGGGCACAAGCACAGCTTTTTCGCGTGAGCAATAAGTGACGAGACAAGAGACAACAAGCTCGGGGGGGAAGAGACAACTGAGTCAAGGTAACGCTAATGCGTATGGGGGCTGCCGCTGTCCGTATCACAGGATGTACCGAGCACCGTTTGTAGTATTGTTGGCACTGGACTCTGGCCCCGTTGTTTGTGTCCCCTCTCTCCTGTCAAGGATCATTTTCATTGTGCCCTTGCTAGACCGGCTGGCCCTGTTAACCCCGAAGAAGCAAGGGCGGGTGATTAAGCTGAGAGGTGCGCCATGGCGTTTTTATCCCTGCCGCTAAAAGCCATCTTAGACCTCGTAAGTAAACCCCCTGGTCCTTGATCTTGGAAGGCCAGGTCCCATCACATCGATGGGCCGCCACACCTGCTCAGTCCTTTCATCCCCTCTCTGGCTCTATCTTGACGGCGGCAGCGGGCGCGTAAGGCGCGTGAGGCAACGGTGAGTGAGATTCGCCTTCAGGTTGCCCGCCCTACCGATCGTGACTAGGCGATACGGCTTCTAATATCGTGAGGCGGCGTCCTGCTAGCTATTGGAGAAGCACTCTCTTTCCCTTGTGTTAAGGGCTCTAAGCTCGTCAGGTTCCAAGTGGGGAGGCCTGCAATCCAACCATTGACCTTAATGTTTCTAACAGCTCCTAGACATCTCTTTAGTTGAAAGTCCAAACTGCTTCTAGAGAGGCAGAGAGTAGCACCTGGTCAACGTCCCTTTTAATGCAGGTACTCTCCCCAGACTTATCTCACGCCATGACCTTCCGGTCTTCTTGACTTTGCTTCAACACCCCTCCGCTGGTCCCTCGGTTGAACTGTTTCCTCTTCGCTTCTTGTTGTCTCCTTTCGCCCCCGCTATCCCGGCGGTTCACACTCCAAAAAACCCACTCTCGGCGTGGTTCTTTGCCTTGAAGCGAACCACTCTACTGGTATCTCATCAATAGGCTCTCAGTTCGACGCGCCGCAACGGTTGTGCGTCGCCCCTGGGGCCCGGCGGCTCTGATCATCAAACGTCTGGCATCGCTGCTCGTTACCGCTGCCCGCTGCCGCTGCCGCTGGCCTTCCGTGGTGTTCTGATCCGGCCGACTCCGAAACTGTCGTACTGTAAGGTCTTGTTCTCTCATCTCTCCCATTAATTATAGCACGACCCATCGGAGCTATCCCCTGCGTTTCCTGCAACGAGCCGTCCAGATGGAGAATTCACCAGAATCAGCCCGTCCGGTGAAGCGCGTCAAATACGCGCGACAGGACGATACGATTCCACTGAATATAGCCACATCCAGCATCAGGGCCTCCGACAGCGTTGACGGATCCCTGGGAACTGGTGTCCCTTTATTCGAAAATACATGGCCCACGACAACGGGAGTATCGTCTCCCTCAGAGGTCCTATTCGACCTTCCCGAGGACCTTGGGAATTCGTGGGGCCCAGCTTTTACAGGTAAGGAAGTGAACCTGTTGCCACTCGCTCCATGTTTCCATCCCACCCATCTCACCTGCCTTTCCTCATGACTCTGCCTTCTCGGAAACTCTTCAGATCTTAAACTCTGACCCTTTGTCCCTGCCAAATCCCTGTGGAGGATCTTGAAGTCAGATGGGTCTCCGATGAGAGAGGTGTAAACTTGGGCAGAAAGGAGACGAGAGAGAACATGTTGCACCCACCCACCCCGCCCTTACTC
>JAAOAI010000062.1:0-189500 GCA_013758895.1 Fusarium bulbicola
TTTTCTCTTTCTGACTTTTCTCCTACTGCTCAGCCTGCCTTTTGAAACCGCACTCCATCTACCTGCACAGTATTCAATCATCAGCCCTTCAGCTCAGCAGTCTCGATTTCGATACAACTCTGTGTGTTACTCACGAAACCTTCGTGGCGAAAGAAGATTATGGCCAGTGGCAGAGAGGAGAATTTGCGAAAGAGGAAGGCTGGTTACTCTTTGCCACCCATCTCCGGCCAAGAGCATCTGGAAAAGCGTGTAAAGGCGCTACATGACCATACCCTGTCCAGTCAAGCCGAAGCCAATATTTTCGTAAGACGACCCAAATGTTGAAGAGAGTGAATACTGACCAGAGTAAAGATTTTGGAATTGACACCACTCTTTGAAGCTGCTAGCAATGGCGACAACGAAACAATCAAGCAATTACTGCAAAGTCCCGACGCCAACATAAACCAACTATGCTTTGGGAAGACCGCGCTTGAGGCATCTCTCATTTTCAGGCATGAATCTACAGCCCTGTTGCTCATGGATTTAGGTGCTGAACTTTACTTCGAGGATGGAAGCAATGCTTTGTGTGCTGCCTCCTACTATGGCCTCAAGAAGGTGGCACAGAAAGCGATTGAGAAGGGTCTTGATGTCAATGGAGAGTTTATTCTAAACTTTCCCATACTGCTCGCAGTGAAGGGTGGTCATGCTGATATGGTAGAGTATCTCTTGCAGCAGGGGGCCAAAATCAGTTGGTTCGAAGTGTGTGCGCATCCTGAATCTATCACGGAGGACTCCGCAAATCCATTTTCACTTGCCTGGTATTGGCAAAGATATGACATTTTCCTCCTGCTTCTTGATGCAGCCCTAACCCACAAGTGTCGCAAAGCAGAGTGGCTGCACATTGGCCCGCTACCACCATTGAGCGAAGGTGGTCCCCGAGAGAGGCTCGCGGAGAGACTGACAATTTGGCTTCAATCTGGGCCTTCAAAAGAGATAGACGACGAGGCTGAATCCGACGAGTCTGAATCCGACGAGTCTGAATCCGGCGAGCCTGAATCCGGCGAGTCTGAATCCGGCGAGTCTGAATCCGGCGAGTCTGAATCCGGCGAGTCTGAATCCGACGAGGCCGAATACGAAGGGCCAGATATCGCCATTTCAAAGACCTTGAAGCTGGTCTTTGGTCTCGGAATACATTTGCGTGGGGATAGCATTTTGGTCGCGCTTCTTATCGAGAAGAATGCACCATTGCCCGAATTCGTCCTTCATCATCTACGAGACAAATGGGACGATATGATTAGTGATGCTTACAAACTATCCTGGACATTGCGCCTCCAACCCACGATACTGGAAATCGTCTTTACCGCATTGCCACTCATTCAGCAGAGCAAGGAGAGAGATCACTGGCTCGTTCGCGTTGCGAATGCCCTCAAGAAGGAAGGATTACCTTTGACATCTGATAATCTCGAACGAAAAATGGGACAGCAGTGGTATCTCATGCAAAAGACCATTCCACCCTAGCTTGCAAGGGTTATACTTATCTGTCACGCGCACAACTTAGAAAGATTTGTAGCCCGGGTTCGGGCCTATGGGTTGTCCAATGTAATCTGCTACCATCACTTTTGTCTTGAGAACTATTTAGGACTATCAGTTGTGATAACGAAGCTAGCCAGTAGCCCTCCCTGCTCGCCGGGAAACGTAGTATCATTTATACCTTACTCCTGATGTGACTGTGCGAGCCCACCATCAGCTTTACGTAGAAAACAGGACAGCCTCTAAATTCGGCCGTGGCCATACAACAGGGTCAGATGCAAACTGAAATTGACTCATTCAAGGAGGCTCTGTGTTCCCCTATTGTGCGACCTGTTGCGGCCGATGATAAAGATGGACGTGAGAGTGATCTTGAGGACATGCGCTATAAGTCACAGATTTGTCCCATCTTAGTTATTTTCCTTTTTCTCGTCCTTTTTACGCCCCATCTCACTTCCGAGCTCTTCCTGTCTGTGAGTCTCAGCTGATGATGCGCGCCAGAAGCCCAAGCAATAGATGGAATACAAGGAACCCTTCACTCATAAAGTCGCTGTTCCAGAATCGAATTGGCACGTTGGTTTCGCCAGGATTGACAGGCGATGTAGGAAGCCGCAAGGAAGGGAATAACCGGAAGAGAGATACTCAAGGGTGTGTGCCGGAGCCGATGGATATCGATGCTGAAGGCGAGTTAGCGAAGACGGATGTGAATATGGATATTCCCACGATCGTGATCCATCCGCCATCCGATAATGACGGTGATCATGAGATGAAAGACGACATGGACGATACGCAAGGGATACGCGCTATAATTGAGGGTCAACTGGAGAAAGAAATGCGAGGACTTATTGTGCGCTAACTAGAGGCTGTTGTCAGAATGTAAAGGAGGCTATGGGGTGTAAAGTCACTTATAATTACTAGTGTATTTGGTTAGGTGGCTTTGGAAACACCAGCAAGGTGGTGATTTATTCTAGGCTCTAATTCTAACATATTCTACTTTGATATTTCCCAAATATTACAGAAATCCACTTCGAAGAATGCATTCGCAGCTTCATTGTTTATGCTGGCTCGAGCACTATGCTGCAGACGCGGCAGACGCCTCAGACAGTATCAATCGCTTGAGAACTTCATCCTCGCTCGGAAAGTCGATACTTTTGATCTTTTCCTCGTAGGCTGGAAGTAAAACGCTCTCGTCGACCTCCATGCATCTACCGTGCTGTACGTAGATGAGCTGCCCGTTCTTCGAGCTGTCTACCATGAGATAGGCAGCGCAACGAGCAACCACCGAGGCGGCCTGTACTTCAATATCTATACTTGCCAGCAAACTCTTCAACGACGGGAGCACCTGACTATCCGTCCAGCTAGGAGCTAAAATATTCACTCGAATCGGAAACTGAGCTGTCTCCAGCAGTGGGACAAGGCCTCGCCCAAAGCCGAGGACAGCATGTTTAGCGGTAGCTTCAATACATTAGCCGATAGAGTGGGAGAAAGGCAGAGAAAAAAAGGAGAAGGGCAAGCTAGGTGCAACCCCTGATTTACTTACCATAGTCGACAGCTCTAAAACGCTGAAGGCTAGTTGCTGACCCCGTGATAACGATGCTGCCTCCCCCAGATTGCTGTCGTAGGTGATGGATCGCGAGAGTAGACGTGTTTATGACACCCTTGAGGTTGATGTCTAGAACTTGACTTGGGGGCTCCATCAAATCACCATTCTTGTCAAGTCGTGTAGATAAGTAATCAGTGCGTGGGCCAATACCGGCGTTCGCAAAAACATGGTCAATGCGACCGCATATCTTCTTTGCCTCCTTGAACAGCGCTAGTAGATCTTCCCATCTGGTGACATCAGTCCTGACGAATCTGTATCCCCCGTCGAATTTCCTTGAAGGAGCCTGGACGTCGCCGTTGACTACCCAGGCTCCGACAGACTGGAGTAGTTCAACGGTAGCTAGACCTATGCCTGATGAACCGCCTACAAAAAAGGGTCTCAGCCATGAGAATGATGACATTGGAACATATACTGTTGGCACAGAGAATTCACATGAAGTCAAGCTATAGAAAGGGATGAAGAGCCTCATACCTGTGACAACGACAACTTGGCCCTTCATGGGCGTCAGGTCTTCGTCTTTGACGATGAGTTCGGTCATCTTTCTCAGAACAAATATATCTTCTCTCGGTGCCGATTTGTAGATAGGAAGATGAGTGGCTTACTGAACAAGCTTTTGGTCATTGCAAACTAACCCGAAAGCAAACTTAAGTATCGTGACCGCATAGCGTCTCTCGGACTAGACCACCCTAGCTTAAGGAACTGGAGAGCACTGTAATAGCAGGTTTTGGACTGAATAATTGACTTTCCGCATACATATAGGTCTGGGCTTCTTTGCTGCGCATCGAGATTGAACTTGGAGCAAAAAATGTCCAAGAGTGGATTTGAGCCTTGGACATCAACAGTGAACAAATATGGCTGGGGGCACGGAGTTGGCTGAGCGCGATTATGGATCAAACGCATACCATATTGAACATGTATCTACGATTAACTATGAACTATACGCTAGGTTTAGAGTCCAGAAATGGTACTACGGGTAGATATAATTGTGCTAGATTCTCTGGATTATGGCTGTTTTTCACCAGCTTTCTTCTGAACTGCATGTCAGCAACTTTAAACACGCAACACAGTCATCCTTTAACCCAATCAATTCATCCACTTTACCCATTTGCCTTGTTGCTTAGTCATTCGAAGAGACACCAAGTCGCCAACAGAAAGAAAAGAGTATCAACGATTGAGGTCTAGATTCATGCACACTCGCAGAACTCGACAGAAAGTGCCACGAGACGAAGGAAGGAGCAAGAACATGAATCCCGAGACAGACAAACAGGAGAAAGAAGGACCCAAGGCCAATGGGACCCTTGGTGACTTAAACTGTTGGAAGAGCCAGTTGGAAGAAAGTCACGGGAT
Source organism: Fusarium bulbicola (assembly GCA_013758895.1). Classification (NCBI taxonomy): domain Eukaryota; kingdom Fungi; phylum Ascomycota; class Sordariomycetes; order Hypocreales; family Nectriaceae; genus Fusarium; species Fusarium bulbicola. Next base: position 4,457 of record JAAOAI010000062.1, read on the forward strand.
GGCCAAGGCAATGAAGGTGGACAAGCATATGGATATGGAATGGGAGGAAATCGGGAATGAGGCAGGATTACTAATTTCGAAGCTGGAGAGGGAGATAGGAAACTATGGTACAGGCGTAGATGTGCTGAGCATGCTGCGTGGAGGAAGAGAGAAAGACTGGAACTACCAGGAGATTTCCGAGGTTAAGAAGGTGCACAAGGACTCAACCTCCCAACTAAAGAAGGAATGAGATTAGATGCTTATGGAGTGTGGTATTTCGAAATGGAGACTGGGGTTATTTGGCCATACGAATCATGCGAAAGCCATCTGCAGTTCATAGAGAGCTTTCTACTGGGACCTGTTCAACACCAGCGGCTCGCTGGAGCACAAGGGATAAGTATGATGACATTTAGAGCAAGGATCAATGGAAAGAATCATTCTGCGCTAGAGAAATATGCCGCAGACAGAAACAGCCTCAGGAGCCTGGCCCTCCTTCTTTTACCACGTTACTGCCACAAGCATTCCCTTCACTCTTAATATGCGATAAGACGTGTCAAGAAACTGACCTCGCTTGTCAACTTTCGAATGTGAGCGCGGCCCTTCTGAACAGGCAAGAGTTACATTAGTAGGCGTAAAGTAAGATATGGGGTACTGCCTTCGTAAGAGGAAACCTTCACTAGAGCGGAACATTGCGCGTACATAATAGCTCCATCGGCGATCTCAGCATCGGAATAAGATCCTGTTGTCCTCACAGGGTTTTGTATTGATCTGAAAACTGTCGACAGCTGGACTAACTACCTCCGTCAGTAGACTCTGCTAATTTCGTCTGCCAGTCGTGATTGGGACGTCTGTCTGCGCCTGTGTGTTGTGACGTTTGGAGACAGAGAACAGGTGAGTGTCTTCATCCCAGATCAGCCACTCATTCAAGGTCGCAATTCTCCACCCAAGGGACAGTATGCGGACCTTGCGCTCTTCCGACTGCGATGGAAACTCCAAGTTCCTGTCGCCCTCGTCTATATTGTTGTTCCGGAACCAGTGGTCGGGAAAGTGGTCAGTGGAGTAGGGAAGACCCCTCATAGTAAAGTCTTCAGGCAACGGGCGCAGGACTTCATCTTTCCTCGGGAGCTGAAAATGGCTCAGGCAGTAATGCCCATGGTTGCAAGAGAGCAACAAAGCATTGAGCATATTCGCAGTCTCTTTCCAGGGGTATACATTCCCCAAGTGTGACATGGCGGCAGGATACTTCGTCATGTGGCTCATGAAAACCAATATAGAGTATACGAACGGCAAGATGCTGTCATAAATAGGGAGTTTAATCACTGCGGTGATCGTGCGTTTAGCGAAGTCAAGAGCAGACTTCGACGAATCGTCCCAGATGGATTCTTGAGTCATGCTTGAATCGACGGCAGCATCATTTCCCTCGGGTCTCTTGGATATGGCCCGCATGAGAACATTAGACTGAAAGCCATACCCAAGTAGAGAGCACGACAGGGAAATCGCAATATAGTATCTGTGGGGGTTAGTGTGGACTGGGTAATCTTAGAAGCGTTAACTTACCCTGATTCCAGCCACTGCTGCTTTGCCTGTCTAATATGAATTCTCAAGTGGCGGATAAAGCTCCTTATAGACCTTTCAAGCTGGTCCCGGGACGTCCCAGAGAAAAGTATACCATGAACGCGAACGAAGGCAGCATCAAAGGTGGCGCCACGATTCGAGCTGCTGCTAAGCACGGGGTCGAACAATGCCATCAGGCTCTCCCGTGCGCTTGAAAAAGGAATGGAAACGCAGAGGGACTTGACGTAGTAGCACAGCTGCTGGAGCGTGTTCGGGCGGGCTAAGATGGCGTGATGGTGGTAAAGTCTGCCTGTAGTAGGCGATTTATCTGACGCCATGCTGTACCAGCGACGACTCACACCTCTCCAAATCTCGCGCTCTGTGATGTCTTGATCTTCAATGCCCATGCGGTATCTGCTGAGGTCCCCGAGGCATTCAGTCCACGTATCTTGGAAGTCAAGCACAGTCTCATGTAGCAAGGTCATCATGCCGTAGGCCAAGTGTAGAAATGTGAGCATGTGCTCCAAAGAGTCTGGTAAACGCTGCCGAAGAAGCTCAAGGAAGGAGTGAATACCGTGCCGCCACAGACGGCCGGGCATGGAGTATTGGGAAGCCACCTTGCGCATGTCAGGAGTGGCGGAGGGATGCTGAATCACAAGAAAAAAATCATGGTGCTCGTGGAGAAGCGTTCTGTGGAGTTCGATCAAGATCTGCCATTGTTCGTCGTCCAAGTGTGAGTTAAGATCAGTGTTGGACAATTGTGCATGATCGACTTCGATGCACTTTGTCTCCACCGTCACAAGGCCGGCGTAAATACCCTTGGCCTCTGCAACGAGCCATTCGCGAGGGATGGGAGCCTGTGGTAGACGCATCGAAACCTCAGAGGCGCGTGAATCAGGGGTAGGCGAGCATGGTAGACGCTTTGCCGGACGGTTCTGCCCGATCTCTGATCCCAGTGTTTCTCGGTTTCTCTTGTTGAGGCTGGTAGATGGTGAAGGAGAGCAAAGAGGCTTTTGGTCCCATGGGTAGGTTGTGCGGGCCTCACTATCGGAAGTCCTAGCCATTGATACATGCGGTATGGTCGATACTAGACTGGCTCGGGTCGTCTTGCCCCCTAGCAAGTCCTCAAGAAAGTCTAATTGGGGCTTATATCACCTCACAGCTCTTTGACTGCACACTGATTAATCGCTGTGCCGTATAGCTCAATGAAGGGAGTGGTGGGTAGACTGGGAGAGTTGTACCGAGGGTTGACCCAAGATGGGGTCTTTGGCAAGTGTTTGACTCAAACCCAAGCAACGGGATAAGCTTTGAGAAAGCAGAGATCATAAATCACTTGAGATCTTGCATTGACAGCCTGGGCCCATATATGGACGAAGCGATGAGCGAGTTGGGGCGATATATAGGAACATGTATTGGCTTGCATAGGTCGCATAGTGCCATTCCGTTATGTTACACAGCGAGTTATGGCCGCCAAAGGTTTGAAATGTAAAATTTCACATTCTTTCGTATTCCATCTCTATACTGCTGGTCGTGTGACGAAGTTTCTGAGCCCTACGACAAGTGGTGACGCCTTTGGATGCAACAGAGTCTGCTTACTTTCCCGGAACCTTCCCATCAAAGTGGCATCGAGAAGGTTGTCGGACCTTTCCCCCTCCCTTTGTCTCGCTATTGGCGATCCTCATCCACATAGTATAGCTGTTACCTCAAGTTTATTTGTCTAAGAAATCCGTATGAAACACAAGTTTTCCCGGCCTCCGTCTCCGATTGTTGAAGCCGATTTAGGAAATTCGCTTAGAAACAACGTATTGACACCAGTCAAGTTCGGCCTTGCTGACTAGATGTGTATATAAAGAATAGGATCGTGCCACCACACTTGAATCTATGTATATCTCGTCTCATAAGTAAACGATGAACCGCGGGGATTATAGGAAGATAGGCCGGAGAGGGATTCTACGCCAGCGCTTTGTGAATGAATCGAATGACGCCGGAAAAGAAGGCTTGACATGGCATAAACTCAAGAGACTGGTCAAAAAGCCGAACAATTCGCCACTGAACTCTTATCAACTCTTGCCTAGCTCTGAGTCAATTCAGGTTGCTAGTGATCGTGTGCCAAGCCGGCCGGATGTGTGTTCAAAGGAGGTGACGTCTCCTACTGGGCCGAGAAACGTATCTAGCCTGGAAAACGGCCGCGTATCCATTGAATTTACTCATAATCATCCCTGTAGAGAAGACGGAGAGGATGAGGACCTTTGTTGTCACTGGTTCTCGTCAAGCGAAGATGGAGGGGTGAGCAATGCATCCCGAAGTGGTTCTTTAACTGTCTCTGATGGCAAGAGATGAGGGTGTAAGAGCTGAATCTACGTGTGCAATGAAAGAAAATATAATTCGACTGCCTGAAATTTTGACCAAGAATGCCAATATGAGATTAGACCCCGAACATGATGGTAAGGCTGCCTTTATGTATCATGTACTTGCTGTTCCAGGGACTGATAGAACCCCTCTATTGGTCGTTCTCATGTACTATAACCCCTTACTAGAATGGAAGTTATATGTTCCGGGGGAAATCTAGGAAAATACGGATTAGCTGGCTCGTAAGCCGCAGCAGGGTATCACCGCATGATTGTTCCTCCGTGCCACTTCTGAAACATTCGGGTCATGTTGGCCCTGGGCTGACCTTTTTCCACAACTGTGGAGGACTGTGGAGGACTTACTGACAAAGGCTATGATCTTATTGGCGGGGGAAAAGAGAATTTTCTCGCTTCTGCGACATGGCGTTCCGTGGCGCTATACTGACAAGCCTATTGGATTGTGCTGACTTAACGAAACTAGAGTTTCGTTTGAAAGTGAAAGTGAGGCTGGCGGCTGGTAGGTTCCCAGCAGTCCCAGGTATATGAGCAATGGTAATCCCCCTGAAAAGTGATTGTTCCGTTCCAGAGGACTTTCGACCACATATTTTGTTTTCCTATGATATTGACAGCAAATACATTCCTATTCTACTTCGTCTGACTTGCTACAAGAGTCGTTAAATTACTTATTATCCGGTCACGAAAGCCCCAAGAATTGCCGGAGAAAAAGTCTTTTAGACGATTATCACAACAGTCCGGTAACGTTAGAATGAAACGGACAAGGGCAGACCGATCGCTGTCCTCTCCCGACGGTCAATATAAAAGGCGTGAATGCCACCAGGTTGTATCCCCTCCAAGGAGCTAAATTCTATGTGCTGATTGTAAGCTCCCAGCCACAAGCCTCATCTGCAAACAACACATCTGGCTCTGGCTCAGAGCTTAGACATGATACTAACATGCCTGACGGTAATGAGCCCGTCGTCATCAACCACGAAAATGATCCATCTGAGGATAACAGTCATTGTTGCAACCAGTTATCTCCGAATGAGGTGGCAGAACTACAGCAACGTTTGAGAGATCTATTCGACCGTTGGCGTGAGGGGGTAGAGTACATCGCGCTGCCGCCATCGCAATGTGAATCCGGTCTTCCAAGAGCTAAAGAAGAGGATGACAGCGAGGACGATTTCGTTTTGGTTTCTCACCAAAGGAACGGACGAGGGTTCTTTCATCTTGCTTGCCCATTTTACATTCATGCGCCCGACAAGTACCTACTATGTCTCCTTCAACATGATATCATTTCCATTGAGTCGTTGATCAAGCATCTTTTGCGACACCACGAAAGGCCTCTGTACTGTTCGACTTGTTGGAAGACCTTTGATACGTTAATTGATCGAGATGATCACGTCTTGCAACAGTCATGCAAGAGAGACGATCAGGTATCCTTAGAAGGGCTTACTGAATCTCAAAAGGCCCTAATTATAGAAAAAGATGATTATTATTTGGGAGAAACAAAGCGATGGCAACGTATTTGGTCTACGGTTTTTCCTGGCGTAGGGAGGCCCTGGTATCCATACCTTGATCAAGGCGATGGGCTATATGTTTCTATGGTATGGGATTTCTGGGATGTCTCCGGTCGGCGATCTGTCTCTGAGTTTCTTGAAGCTCCGAAGAATCATGATGATGAGAATTGCACATCGCATGATATGGCGCTCGAGGCTTTGCTGAACTGGGTGGTAGACGAGAAGAAAATTCAACCATCCTGTTCTGTCAAAGAAGGGCCGGCATAGTTTGGGAGCGCGGTTCCGTATAGGTCTAGATCTACATCATCGAACGTCAGCCTCCGAACCACCGAGCGAACCTCGGCCGGGAGTTGCGTGAATCTTGAAAAACTCGGTATGCGTGCTTCTATTGGTCTACTTGCACATGCACATATTTTTTCTCACGCGGTTGCGAGCGATGCACAGGCGCCTGTTTCCCTCCTTGGCACCTTTGAGAAGCACTCTAGATGATGATAACCAAAAGGTGTTTTGTAGATGGGCTGATAGCTGGCCTCGTAGTTTGTACTCTTGAAGAGATGGCGATCAGCACGGAAACGATCGAGCTGTTTTAGGGTGTGCTGTTGCCACGTTGCCCGATCACATACCAATAGTATGATCATTCTTGCGAGGTGCCTTTGTCCTTACTTTTGTCAACTTTTATGCTTTTACAAAGTCGCGACATTGGCTATAGCTTAGAACAAGGATGGGCTTGGGACTAGAGTGTGTCAACTTTCTGCCCGTCGAATCCTTCGCCCCTACGTTTTAGCATGTAGGCACTTATTTCCTTCTGTAGCCCAAAGCGACTCATTCTTTGATATGTAGATACTAGCTTATCTGGAACTGCTGAAGTCGAAGAATGCTCTTCGCCCATGTCGTCTTTATACGCTTCGTTACAGTTTCCCTTAGAGTCACAGTATCCTGATACTAGACTTTTCTGTGGCACGTGTAGGATGGCTTTTCCATTGCAATGGTTGTTTTAGCATGGAATCCCCTAAAGACCCGCTTCCTCATATCGGTGAACTGATGCTGAAATCCTTCAGCTTCATCAAAATTGCCAATGTGGAAGACGATGTGTGATACGTCTGGCATGTAGGATGATGTGTTGTTGTGTCCGTAGCCAAGGCACCGCTGGAGCGTCTTGATTGTTCGGAGGTAAGGGGTTCTGCATCCTAACTATTCCCCTGATTGCCAGGAGTCGGATGCAAATGACAGCATTTCCAGGTCATAACGACCAAAAGCCGTGCCTTGCCCGAGAGGTCCAGTTCCCATAAATTTACGTTAGATCGTCAGGGAAGCAATAACGTCAAAGTCGGTCGTCAGAGCCTAGGCCATAGTTTTGTTCACGCCAAAAACTTGGTGATGCTGGCGGATTTGCGCGGAAATATATTCTCGGGGGATGACCCCCTATCATATCATGTGTCTAGCTGGATACTGCTTGTTGTGATCGTGAACTCATTGTTTGAGCTCTTCCAAGCACAAATCAAAATTAACGACCTAAACTACTTATTGATCCATACGGCCAATATGGAATACTACTTTTTATACATATAAATACATCGCTTCTCGAGAAATGCGCACTGCGCGGTACCGTAGATCAGTTCCGATCCGAGCAGTACATATCATGTCAGCCATGGCCCCCTGTAGCACCCTCATCGCGAGCGGGGTAATCAGGCAACAATGCCCATTCTTACTCTTACCTTGACTTCTCATGTGATCACGTGAATATATTTACTGATCGGTTCTCTCCTCCTTCTCTTCTCTTTGTTCTTCGCCGCTGCCTCCATATAGTCATCGTCATCGTGCGGCTTAAGTCTTTGCAACGACCAAAGTCACAAGTGTAAGTAACCCCACAAGTAATGGAAGAGGAAAAGAATACTCATACAACGTGCCTAGACCCTCTCACCTGACCATGTGCCAACCGGAAGAATACGACTACGACTGCGGGCATAGAGCCGTGGGCGAAACTACTCCTTGTACAAGCAAGGCCCAAGGAGGACCATGCAATGGAATGCAGGCGCCTCTATATTACGGGGCAAAGGATGGTAAATGCCCTGAGTGCAGCTATCCTACCCCTTAGGAGCTTGGAACAAGGGATGTGCTAGACATTTGAAGGATACTTCAGAACGACCTCTTTGCAAATGCATTGGTACCGGAGAAGCATAACGAAGAGAAATTGCGGCGACAGACGTTGAATTTTGTTGAGAGTATGATAGACTTCTACTCGATCCTTCCGCAAATGATCCTTTGCCTAGCTGTTCGAATTACCTAGTAGTGTGAAGTTCTGGCAGATCTACCGCAGTTTGACTCGATTCAACGCTCTCTTTTCTATTCAAGGAGACCCACGTCTACCCCAGGCGTATTGGGTTTTGAGGCGTTCGTGAAGCATTGGGGGCGGATCAAATGCCGAAATAGTTCTGCTCTTTTTGTTAGTGATTCGAAAGTAGCCAAGCGATCCCTTCCTTACATCTGATCGCCACTTGAAGTAGCCTTACAACACAATAAAGAGAAATCGGCATCCAGGCTTTGATCTTTAGACGAGCAGTCGATTAGGACTTGGCATTTCCTGGGCTGAGGTGTCCTCTCAAATTTCCCAGCCCATCGTAAATAATCCATATCGCAAGTATAATCTCTTCCGATTAGACTATTACAAGCAAGATTCCCTACGGTAATGGGATCATGGGTTGATAGACAAGAGATAAAAATACGTTGTGCCATGTTGAAAGTGAATAACGAGACATTGATCGATCGAATTTCATCACGAAAATTGGCAACTTGGGTGGGGAAAAGTTCCTGGTTGGTGCCTCTTTACTCAGGCAGCAAGAAATCAACGAGGGCTGCCTGATTACAAATCGGGGACGGCTCATCGTAAATCCCGGAGTTGAACCGGCGGCTTTAGGAGGAACATCCACCTTTGCGTCCGAGCTGAACGCCATCTCCAGAAAAAGAGGTCTTTCTGGAAGCTGCTAACAGTCTCTATTGTCCACAAGCGTATCGTGCACTGTCTTGCAAATTTCGCCGTCATTGTCACGAACTTGGCAGAACAAACCTCGTCCACGACTTGCTATGTATCATCGGCTAAGGTACTTTTTTTTTATCATCCGATAATGATAGCTATGCCGACATCACCTTTCCTTCTTGCCCTAAACCATGCTCTGTCCATCAGATTGTTGTCTGTCTGCAATCGTCGGTCATATCAAAGAAATGAAAATTCTAAAACGATGCACAATGCACTTCGCGGAACTCATGTAGTAATTTTAGCCTTGAAGAGGTGGCGACCAGCACGGAGACGATCGACCACTTTACCCTGAATTCAAGACACAACAGCCTTATCGGGACAGTTTCTCATGCCACCAATTGACGAGAGAACAAGTCACACAAATACGATAAGCACTGCAGCAAGACAAACGTCTATACGAAGAGCCAAGGCGGCATTGCTGATGCTCATGGGATGAATGATGTACGTCTCGACTTAGCAGAAGATGTCGCCCCGAGAAGGTAAAGAAGCGCGGGTGACTTGCCAATAATATTAGATCGCCATGTATAGGCGTGATTGGTTAAGATTTGAGCCCTGACTCATTCGCCTTACATAGGCGATTTCGATTAGTTCCGGTAGTCGGAAATTCGTGGATCACGTATACTGTGAAACAGGCCGAGCCATTATAGTCGTATTTTACCAGCGGCAGGTGCAAACAGGCTTTAGCCCATATAAACAGAGGATCTATGCAAGGCCATTGTGAGTTCTGTTGCGGGTATTGATGCTGCTGTACGTAAGACTGATCTTTAGGGTACCTTCAGTATAGGCCAGCAGCTCAACCCCATCTGCCTTTCTTCTCTATCTTTTTGTCCTCAGCTGAGGGCATTGGAGTCAAACAGGGCCAGCAGAATAAGCAAGCCGATGATGAGGTCATCAAGGTGAGTAGTGGGATGGATGATCAGGGGTTCGCGACGAACAGCACCACGAAGCCTCCCTTGTTGCTTTGACGATAGATTGAATAGAAATAAGCGACTCTTGCAGCTGCAGATATTGCAGCTGTATCGATGACGAAGTTGTTGATGTAGGACAGGCTGTCAACTGGTGGCTAGTTGTGACCGCGGAACCTTCATCTTGAGGAGTGTTGCAGATGTTGAGCTGGAGAGCTACGATGAGGGACTGAGGCAAATCATTTTCTCTTTTGGGGAATGTATTTAGAGTTCTATTTATGCTATACGTAATCATGAAGATATAGTCTGACTCGAAACTTATCCTGGGTAATTGTATAGGCGGCTGGTGTCGATAAGAGTGTGATTTTGAGTTGACAGATTCCACGCCTGATGCTCACATGGTGCGCCTTACACAACTTTGTATCAGAGGCCACTTGCCTTTCTATAGAAAGTCTATGAAAGTGATCTTTTTAAGTCGCAGTGTAGAGATTTTCCAACTCTGGCGATAAGAAATTTCCCTGCAGCTCATCTATGGTTCCGATGCCTTTTGATACGCTTCCCATCGGGCTCAAAACTTCCAACTGATGTAGACAAACAACCGAACTGTCGGTTTGGAAGTTATGCTCGAATATCAGCTGTCCCAGCGACAAGGCTGTACTGTACCTAAGGCCACTGACGACTTGATAGTAAGCACTCCTGATTTTCACGTGATGCCTCCTCCTATTTATACGCATCGAAGCCTACCAGCCCACGCCATTGCTTTTCTCATAATATAATCATACTTCCAGTGCTAACATTTGATTGGTCTTCAGAATCGATTCTTGTCAGAGCATCAATACTACGTTCCATGGGTGAAGTGTCACAAATACACAGGTTAAAGGAGCAACTACAAGGGGCTCGGCGAGATGTCAAGGAGGCACAAAAGCTCGTCGAGAGTGAGTGGCAACCCGCCGAGGGAACAGCAACCCGCCGAAGCATCAGAGGCATAAACGCGACCGACGGCGCTTGACGAATACATCGAAGCTTGTCATATCTTCCTCTCTTCCCGCCTAACCGTCGCAAAAGATACAAAGTTAATGCCAACATACTCTATGAAAAGCCCGCATGATGGGTGGTGCCCCAAGAACATCAGGCCATGGCACGGCTTACCCGATCAACAGAAACTTAACCTCGGTACACTCTACGCATCATTTCCTCCCGAACGTCGTGTTTTCGAGAACCAAAGCTTCCTGGCCTTCCTGGGGAAACAGATCGCTCAGCGACCGATTGCGGATGAGACGACGCTCGAGTCTTTCCTGCATGATAGCGTAGAGGTTCCTGTGAGAGCAATCATAGAAGAGCTCAAACAGGAGGAAGAGGTTAGGAGGGCGTTCCAGATTGGCGATGGTGTCGTCTTCGAGAGCCACCCGCATGCCCTCAGCGACGTTGCCGAATGGGTTGTCGAGAAGGAGGCATGGTCAGCATCACCGCGGACACGGGATATCTCAACCAGCTGCGGCCGGATCAAATGTGCATCTATCGATCCGACGACACCGTGTCTTCCCGCCGCACTATGCTATACATATGCGAGTATAAGCCGCCGCATAAGTTGACCGCTCAGCATCTGCGTGCTGGTCTGCGCGAGATGCACATACAGAAGGAGTTGGTGAACCGAAGGACGATTCCGACTTCTGTAGAACCTGACGCGCTTTTCCAGTATCACGCGGCGAAGCTGACGGCGTCTGCCATCACGCAGACATATCATTATATGATCGAAAGTGGGCTTGAATGTGGTCTTCTCACGACCGGCGAGGCTATTGTGTTTCTCAAAGTCGACTGGAACGAGCCTGAGACTCTGTACTATCATCTAGCAGAGCCTGGTCCAGACATATTGGCACATCCCAACGACCTCCCTATATGCACCGCTCTCGGCCAACACTTTGCATTCACCCTCATGGCTCTCGGTTCGCCTGGAGTGCGACGGGAGATTGGGAAGGAGGAACCTTTAAAAGCTATGAAGAACTTTAAGACGTGGGCTGAGGACTTCGAATCGATAATACGTTCTACCCCAGAAAATGAACGCTCGGTATTATAGGACTACCCGCCTGGTCAAGAACCTACCACCAATAAGGATTTCGATCGGTCACTGGTGTTGCACCGCAAAAGGACACTTTGGGTTACCAAGAGCGAGGTTGACAACAGGTCAAAGAGGAAATACGGGAGGCGGGAGCCATTACCATCTAACTATGAGTCGGTGCCCAGGCCACCAGGCACGCCGACGCCAGCCAAACGAAGTATAGGACAAAGAACGAGGCGGAGCAAGCGACTGGCGGTACGAGAGAGCGGAGGGGGCGGTGATAAGGTCCGGCAGTACTGTACGCAGAAATGCCTTCTTGGGATGGTCGAGGGTAGTTTTCTTGACCCAGATTGTCCGAACGTGGCACTGCACTACAAGAGCTGCGATCTCGTCAAAGGCTCCGCCAGTGCATGTCACCCTGTGACTTGTGAGGACTGGCTTCGCCTACTGCGGAATCAGCTCGAACAGTCTATCGATGAGGGAATCAGCCGGTTGCGGAAGAGCGGTACACGAGGTGTACTGTTCCAAGTGACCCTGCTTGCGCATGGCTACACTTTCGTTGCCAAGGGCACGGTTGAGGTTTTCGTCCAGGATCTCGAGGACGAGGCTGCTGTCTACGAGCGTCTCCGGCCAATCCAAGGGGTTAATGTGCCTGTCTTCCTGGGGGCTATTGATCTTGGATCAATAGACAAGACATACCACTATGGCCACAGGGTGTACGTGAAGCACATGATATTTATGTCCTGGGCAGGCCACAGCATCGGTCAAGCACAGAAAAGTGGCGACAGGGACAGGCCACTCGCGGATGAAGCCATTCAATCCTTGCAAGCTATGCATAAGCTGGATGTGATCCACAGTGATGTGCTACGGTCGAACGTGCTGTTTAATACTGAGACGAAGGGGGTTATAATGATCGATTTTGAACGAGCTGAGCTATCGCCGCCGGAGAAGCGAGCATTAGAGTTGAAGGCAGGAGATATCCAAATGGCACGGGACTGTTTGCCACATAATGCTCAATGAGGGAGGAATATGAGATGTAATAGTGCCTCGATGGCAAACGTGCACATACCAACTTTGCATAGGTTTTCCTGTACGCCGGTATTCGCTGCCTCTATATTTCAAATGATCCCCCATGGCATTGCTGTTTGACATGGCATAATACACAATCTTAACAAAGTCTCAAGGCCTGCAATTCTGACAATCGACTTTTCTCTGTTTGGCTTATAAGGTTGATCAAGGCGGCGCCGTGCAAGAGCTCAACATGATTCTCGCGATTCGTATCACGCACGACACCTCGTTAGAGGATTTTGCCCTCACAGCGGCTGAGCGCATGGGCTGGTCTCTCCAGGTACTGAATTCAGATGACTGGTAGAACAGCACAGGTGCAAACAGGATTCAGCCTGTACAATCAGAGGATCTGTGCACACCCGTTGTGAGTTTTCCTGTCGGGATAGCTGCTGCTGCACGTAACAGTGATCTTCAGGGTAACTGCAGCCCAGCTCACTCCATCTGCTTTTCTTTTCTATCTCTTTATTCTCCTCCGCTCCTTAGTGTTTGCATCTTGTCTTGCGTCATAGCTCTTATCACCTCTTGAGTCTTGATCTCAGTTCATGATGTGGGCTAGAAAGTTGTAACTCCAAAATAGAGTTGGCATCCTGGTTTACCCAGGACTTTGGGTGAATTTTGAACGGTAACGCGAGGTGGGAGACCAGAAGAGAAACGGCCAAGAAGCCTTGCCAGAGTCGATGGATGTTGATGCTGAATGCGAGGCGAACGATGCGAATGTGGTATGGATATTCCCACAATCGTGATCTAGTTATGATCAGAGAATAATGGTGATGATGACACGAAAGGCTATATCGGTGTGATCGGGCATCAGCCAGAAAAAAATGTCGACTGTATGTTCGTCATTGTTGAACCTGCTATGCTGTCGAGGTAGGTATGGGCTTAGAATTCATAATTTGTCACTATTGTTGGTCAGGTAGCTGAATGGACATAGGGCAGGCTTTATGTTGAGAGGTTGATTGTATTCCAGATTTTGACTCTAGCCATTTCCACTTGTGAACTATCTAGTCATCGAGGAGATGAGGAGAATCGCTCACTGCAGCATCCTTCCGTCTCTGCATGCACTAATCTAGTAGACCACCTATGCCAAACCACTACTACGTTGCCGACGCCGCTAATCTTCTCACAACTTCATCTTCGCCAGGGAAGTCGATTCGCTTGATCCTTTCCTCATGGGCTGGAAGCAAAGTATGCTGGTCGAAATTCCCACATCTGCCACGCTGTGCGTGACTAACCTGTCCATTCCTTGAACCATCAACTATGAGGTTGGAGCACGCGAACCACCACCGAGGCAGAAAAAGCGACTTGTAGACTGGCTCGCTTGTGTCCACATCTCCAGTAGTGAAACAAAGAAAGTAGCCCAATAGCTTCGAAATGATCGTTTTTGCTCAGGAGTCAGAAGATCTACCAGATCCACTGTCCCGTAGTTATGGCCATCCTTAGGGAGCCATGCTGTGATCCCTCCGCCATCGTTCGACTTCACGAAAAGCAGGGACTCTTCTTTTGTGGCTTCAACCGTGAACTTTGAATCCACTCTTGGGTACACTTCGGAGTTAAACCTGAGCAGAATCATGGCAAGATCCGGTAGTATGATCGTGGCGCCGCGGTACTGACCCGCAAGAGTGACCTTTCGTTTGGCTACGTGGAGGGGATCTTGGTGATGATTGAAACATAAGATCCACTTTGCAAGACTGGAAAACCCATTTTTTTCCAGTCCACCCAACGAGAACTCGATTATTTTTGATGTGTGTGTGGGAACAGCAGCAAAACTGCGAAAGAGTTGCGGATTATATAGGACATGGCAGGCAGACTCTGTGTCGAGGGCAATGTTGAATTGGTTCTTGAATATATTCTTCCGAAGATCCAAAGTTCCCTATAGAAAGAAAAAGTTAGAGACCGAATGCTTGAAATAGAAAATTCGGAGACTCACTGCTTGTGCAACGCAATCGATCTTTGCTGCTACGTCTTTCTCATTAGCGAGGCGACGGACTAGGTTTAAAGAAGCTCCTGCGACAAATGTGACAACTTCTGCATTCCTGATCATGTCTGTCAAATTACCGAAATCAAGATGACAAACCGAGATGTCGGAGTTCCGCAGCTTCTCGTCAACTTCTTTGATCTGTTTCTCATACCATTCCCTGATTGCCTGGGACCTATTTTCATCGGGAAGCTCCATAGAACTATAGAACTCCCCGATCGCTTTCGGGGAACGGTTGAAAAGTTGTTCTTGGACGTGGCACTTGAGATTCACGGGACTCGTGTCCGATATTGCATCCCGATCTACCAAAATGGTCACTTTGCTCGCTCTTTTGGATGAACTTGACAGTTCGCTGAGGCACTTCGCGAGGTCTCTGGCCATGAGGGAAGCATGTAGCTCCGAATCCTTTCGTGAACCTTTGGAATGCTTGATTGCCATACGCAACTAGTCGCAGTTTACAGCATTAGCCTTTAGAACCGATTATGAAGGGGAAAAGGATGGAACTTCTCAAACTCACCAAGTGTTGGTCTTCTTTGCTGAAGCCATCCAGGTCATTATCGCTCAACAAGCCATTTAGGCGAATCTTAACGGGCGTTCCAAGATGACGGAAGTTATTCTTGAGCAAACTGTCTAAGCGTGCTTGTTCATCAGGTTTTGGGGTTACCAGGCTAAAGTCAACAGGTCGAGGCTCGAATACGATAACCAAGTCGATATGCGATTGGCGTTTCAATCGTTTCAACAGGTAAATCAATGATGCGATATTGTCGGTATCACTCCAGTCATTGTTCCATATTACCAACTCATTGATTTCTTGTCGGATGTTCATTTTGGTGCTCGAGTGATGAGTCAGTGAGGAATGGGATGGAACGATTGCAGGATATGTATATAGTTGAAAGTAGTGAAGACTACGGGACATCAGGGAAGTCTATATATGTAACGGAATATCAGGCAGGCCCGCTGATTCGGACCCGCTTGTTTTCAATGGCTCAGTCGTGCTCCAGGTCTGACTTGTAGTATGCCCTGGCAATAGTGTTCAGCTCAGCCACAAAACTGAAATGACAAACTCAGAGACCCACCTTGGGCTTATCAACTCATCAACTGGGACGCGGAAGCCTAAATCAGACTATAGTAGCATCTATATGTATGGATAATCCAACGTAGCAGCCATTAAGAGACGGCAGAGCCGTACC
Source organism: Fusarium bulbicola (assembly GCA_013758895.1). Classification (NCBI taxonomy): domain Eukaryota; kingdom Fungi; phylum Ascomycota; class Sordariomycetes; order Hypocreales; family Nectriaceae; genus Fusarium; species Fusarium bulbicola. Next base: position 20,083 of record JAAOAI010000062.1, read on the forward strand.
AAAAGTAGTAAGGATCATACTCTGGGTCAGCCATGCAACAAGCCAGCAGTCGGCATAGCCAGGCGGCAAACAAAGATATTGCTACTATAACGTTTGCTAGATATTCACAGGCCGTGAGGGGTAGATTATTCCATTGTCTGACACTTGGTGCGCCATCATTTGTCTACAACAGCTGATATCAGCCGGCAAACGGCCATGGTTGAATACGTCAAGCCTCAGTCCCTGTCGTATGCATTGAGCTCTGGCCGACTCAAAAATGGACGGCTGCGCATTTTCCATGCCTGATGCATCGATGCCACCTTGAAATACTTGAGATGATTGTGACTACGGCTGGGGGAATAGCATAGATACGTGTTCATCACAGATTATGTTTCAACATTCAGAAATCACTCTTTCGTTATATACTTCATAGACGTTCGGTCAATATAAGAGATTACATGAAATGGAAGGACAGAAGTCAATAAAGTACATTGTACAGAACTAGTTTGCTTCTCAAGCTAGGCTTTACTCCCACGATAAGTTCGGTCTTGTCTTTTCGTATACCTCATCACGCTATTTCACTAAACTGTCCTATTTGATAGTTTCGCCACTTTGGAGACGGAAGCGGATACTTTGACCAGTCCAATACTACGTGGTTAGCAGGCATCTACCTTTTTCCACTTCAGTCACCCCTCTCCCACCTAAGCAATGAGGCTGATTACGTGTAGAAGATAGTATGTGAGTAGCTACATACGGGCACAGAAGTATCAAGCAGCATGTTTTTTTTCTTCAAAATTTTCCCCTTTCTACCGCTCATTTGTAAGTGCAGATATGGGAGAGTATTCTGCGGAGTGAGTTCATGGCAATTGTCTCGCTTAGCTTGAGTGCTATGTACCCTACGAAGATCGGCCTATCCTGCGTTCTTAAGACGGTTCGGCAAGCTGGGTCGTGCCATATTGCGTTTTCCTGCAAATAGGCAATTTTCGAATGGAGAAGAACTACAGGTCTCACTTCGGAGTTGGCCTTCATTAGGCTCTGCCTATCTGAGTCAGACCCGAACAGGCCCAGGCTGCCTTTTACAAACGTTTGAAATTATCTTCGTATGACACTTCTCTTCTCCCATGTAGTGCTAACATGACTGCTATACGTCTCAGAATATTCTTTACCTTCACGAAGCAAGATTTTGTGTATCACTTTTGATGCCAAAATCGTGAGTAATGGTATAAGCCTTCTTGATTGACTCTTTGCAGCCCGTTGTTGGCGTTGTGATAAGGTTGCTTGAGGTGGCCTTGCTCCATGGCACTCTAGCAATCATGCGCTTGAACATATTTGGCGATGGAAGGAAAATTATGCAAGGTAAGGCGGGCTTGCCAAACAGTGCTTCTGCAAGTGCTTATGATCGAGGTCTGAGAAGTGACCACGCTCTCGTAGTCGAAAGGTGAAGAGTGGCGAAGCAAAGCGCTTCGTTCGTGATTTTGATAGAGTTGGTATCGCCCTGATGATTGGGATGAGTGCCGATGGCAGGTTGGGGTATGATTATTGCAACCCTTTACAGTACCATATGAAGATGAAGTTTTTAGTGCATTACACGAACAAATTTGGAAACAGGATTCAATACAACGGCGCTCGAAGGTGTCATAGAGCACCTACGAGAGCTTTTCAAATTCATTGCCGCGGTATTCTGCAAGAAGCCATAGCCCTTATTAATTAATCAGCTCGGTCCACTCTTCGTGCTTATGGACTGTAGGCTGTGTTAGGTTAGTAAGCTGAACGTTGTTACAGAATGCACATCAGCCAATATAGTACGGATTGGAAGGGAATGAACAGGATATAGGCAGTCACCTGAGAAGTGAGCAGGATGATACTGTACCACAATTAAGAATAGAATAGGCCGCGAACGATCAACTCATGTACCAGGCAGGAACTGATACCGGAGGCGTTTAGTTCAGACTGTGCAGCAGACTAATTAAGACATATATCGAACCTAAATAAGGATAGCAAGAGTACAGAAGATACCAAGTCATGTATTTTCCCTTTCCTAACTAGGGGCTTTCTTTCAATGATCACCTAGAGCAATTTACTCTATAGACTGTCCTGCCAGTTCTTTTTGTCCACTGCCAATTCGTTTAGTGAATAGCCGCCTTAGCAGCATTTCTCTATTTCTCCTCTTTGTCCGCGTGGAGGTTTTCAGTCTCCTCAGCTTTTGGATCCTCAAGGATGGGACAAGGCCGCGCGTGAGTTCTAATGTTGGTCCATCTTTGCACATTCTTGTGTGATACTCAACAAATTTCTTTTCGCTCAAGTCCTCTAGAGCGTTGAAATTGTAGGCACAATTCAACCTCGGGACCCCGGCTTCGGTTCGATAATGGTCGAAGAATTTATGGTCAGGATGCTGTTGTTCGAGGCTAGAATATACCTCTAATCGGCTTTCATCAAGGTCTACAACATAATACCATTCCTCCTCGAAGGATCTAGGGTAATCTAGCTCCTTAACCAACTGAACATTTTCCCTGGTCGCATAATCCGAAATAAGCTTAAGAATGGCGCCACCGGTTTTGGGGTGAACGGATATGTTGATCTCCTGGAGCTCTTGTGATAAGCCAGCACTGACGTCCCAGCAAAATGACCGCCAATCATCTGCTAAATTCTCAATTCTGTCAAGTTTTTCATTAATCTCCCACTCCAACTGGCTTGCCTCGTCGTCCGTTATATATTTAATGTACTTGAGTCCTTTCTTTAGTCGCTGGATTTTATCGCGAGAACGTAAGAAATTCAAAAGGTAAACCCCTTGCCCATCGATGTAGCCGTCCATGGCGGCCCATTTGTCGACAACAAAATTTCCCTTTGTTGTAGATGAAAATCCGACAGCTAGTACCCATAATGTGTCAAGAAGTTCGTAGATGAAGAATGTATGGCAGGTAGTAAAACGATGAGAAAATGGAATGCTTGGGAGACCGCTTTTATAATATAGAGCATTGTGAGTCTATTGTCAGGGAAATTTGGTTTCTAAATGCCCGAAAATGGATTACGTGGTAAGATCGCAAGAAGTCCGTCGTACATAATTCTCCTCGCTTCGACGAGTGCTATCAGAAAGCGTACCAATAAAACATGGAAACAGGGTTCACCATAACGCAGCTTAGCTTTTCTATGCTGCACAAATTATATTTGTATTAGTCCACCTTTACACTTGAGCCACATGATCATCCACATGCTCGCGGCTGTCCTGCTTGAATGGAAGCTAAATGGATAATTAAGGTAATTTAATCTTGGCTAGAATGGAAGATGTGTTATTGGCATGGCCGAATATAGTTTTTGCCATACTCTATCACATGATGAATAGCTGGTATTCGGTGAATCAAACCACAATGTATCCTCTACTAATATTACATCCGTAAAGGTCATCATATCAAAGAATTGCCAACCACACGCCGATCAGGGACACCATCCAAGCTCAACTTCTTCTCCTTTGTAGAACGATGGCCACAGTGTCTGTAAGGCTAACCATCCTAAATCCGCAAAAGGCGATGCGGTGTAGAAACATCTAGTCGTTTGGGAAGGGTGCTAGGGAGCTTGGACGAGCTGACCAATGAATCGATTCAGATATGTGATGTTTTTCACCAAGATGCCGCCCAAAACGACCATCGTATGTGTTGACACGAGCTAAATGGAAAACGGGGAATGGAAGGTGGTTTCAATGGACTTAGCAAAGTTTGGGCTGTCCAGCGAACGCGAGAACAAGCCCCGATATCATCTAGTGTCCGGTACTGACTTTCCGCGTATTTTCCTTCTCAAAATTAACAAATAAGCAGTAATTTCAAAAAGCTAACGTTATAAAGCAGTTAGCAATAAATATAAGAAATCTATATTGAACTCTATAAAATTTCATCCCTCATGAAGTCCATTAAAATAAATGTTAAACACAAAGGAAAATAAATTATATGTGGGTAGTTGGGGTTCCAAAAAGGCAAACTAGCCCGTACTAGGTTTATGCTTGCAGATCGCGAAGGGCATGATGCTGAGCGGTTGCGAAGTGTCGCGTCTCTTAATGATCAAGCATGTTAGGCTTCTTGATATGCTATATTGACAGCGGTCGGGCTAGTTATGTCTACTGTAAGCGAGTGTTTATATATATACCGGGTGGCTCGCGGCGAGTCGTGAGTTGATATCGTGAGCCGGGTTGCGAGGCTCGCGAAATATCGGGGGGCCATTGAGTGACGTATTTCATAGAATTGAGAGGTTCCTCTCCAAGGAGTTGATAAGACTATTTGCGAACTACTAGGCGAAAATTCTTTATCATTCGTCAAAAAGCTGCTCAAAGGCTTCTTCAAACTTGCCGTAAAAGCCCTGAAGACAATAGATGGCAGGTTGAACTACGGCAGGGGGTTATGGTGCTTGTCTACGAGGGATCCTCTAAGTAAGCTCCACATCAGTTTGGGCTGGGAGAGACATTTCCGAGCTAGAGCTCCGCGAACGCAGGCGTTAAGTGATCTTGATATACCAAAGGATGGTGTTTCGAGAACCACGATTTCGTTGAGTTTAGTTACTATGTAAAATGCTATATAATGGAGATCTAGAGCGGGGTTTTCCGCTACGAAATATATAATATATCTGAACTTGGCCTTTATCAAAATGTAGGAAGCGAGGTTTCTCGTAAAGTTAAATTGGCCATTGAATACAGGGTGTATCGTTGCCTCGGGTTGCCGAGTACTTGGCCTGTCTCATACTTCGCCTAATCCACAAATTTTGCTTCTAGGCACGAATACTATACTTGAGCAAACTCCGATTTCGGTCTCCCGCGATTTCACTCCCAATCATGCTCCAGATCTTGATAGTTCTCAGGGTCCCATGCATCAGACTTGTCAAGGGCTGCATGGACATCATGCGGCGTAGGTGCTGAGTAAGGTGATGAAAGTGCATCATGGTGAATCTCGAGCTTGCGGGCTTTCGATAAGTCTTATGTCAGCATCATCGAGGTAGTCAGCCCGCACAAGATCCCATGCAAAGTATTCATAAACAATAAAGCTGCATTCCTGACAGTTAGTAGGAAGTTTAATGCATCACTCAACATTCCACTCTTTGAGCCGAGATCGTATGATGCGAATTTATTTTCAGTGCACCTGTATTCGCTAGCGGAAGCCTAAACATTGCTAAAATGGAATTTTGGGTCTTCTGTGAGCTTGGGGAGAGTTCGCGACGCGAAACCTCTTGGAGATCCAGGTATATAAAGTTCCCGAGGGATAACAAGGCCTTTACTCGACCCTAGTTCATGCATAGATGATGGCCCAATATCATCTAGTGCCAGGCCGGGACTATTACAGATGCCTATGGTCGTTTTGATAAACAGACTGAATGTAGCATATGTCCAGCGTACGGCACGCTCTGAAGGCCTGGGTCAGTGCAATCGTATGTACGTACATGGCACACAAGATTGATGCGTGGAAAATCTGATGTGAGCCGAGCCAGATGTCGAAATTACCCGGTGCGAAGCGCTCAGGGATTCGAAACTACACTCTCAGGTCAGAGATTGCTCCCTCAACATGAAAAAGCCTGAGAAAGGGACGAGTGGGCCAGGATGTTCGTACTGCATAAAGTACGCAACCCCCTGCGTATAGGAGGAGCTCGGCGAGGTACCATTTCAATCCCGAATACTTGAGCATATATTCTAGCCCATAGATCTGTACGCCGTGCATCAAAGGAACAAAAGCGGACGCACCGAGTGCCACGTAGGCGCTGATCCTCACCCAGCGCCACGATGACATCCTGAACCTAGATATGGAGATGAGAGCTGCTGTAGCAGATCCGCAAAATATCACCTAACGACATGATTAGCATACTTCAAAGAACTATCACTCTTTCACAACCGAGGGTGTGTCTGAATGGACCAGGTGACCAACAATTGCCCAATGAGCCTTCAGTAGAATTGGTTCGCAGCTGAAGATATAGTAGATCCCAGAGATGAATTTGCCAACGATAACGATGACGATCCCTAGCAAATCTCTCCGGTGCCAGAACTGTTCCACCTCGTGAGAGTGGCTTTCGGTGAGATGGTATGCAGCGCTGAAAACTAGGCAGCTCTCGGCAGAACAGAAGTAGATACTAAACATGATCAAATCGGTTGTTGTAGCGCCAATGTACTGTGACCCATAGATGCTTCGGAGAATTACGATCGCAAAGAGTGGCAGCAGCACAGCGCCGATCAAATGGGTGTAGATATTGCAAGTCTCATTGTGCAAGAAAGTGAGACTTTTCAAGACTTGGAAATAATCATCCTCTAACGGGCGATAGCCGGCGAGGATGTACTTGTTATCTCGCCGCCAGTCGGGAATGTCGCGCCACGTGACGGTCTTTATTCTAGGTGGCGGGTTGGCCATGGACTGTTTTGTGATGTTTAGGTTCTCAGGTCGCGTTCGACGTTGTTTAATAGTATCTGGCCCGGCCATGATGACTAGTCCCAATCGTTCCAGGTCGTGCAGACGCAGTTTCTGATCAGATGCGTGGTTCTGTGACAGAGGTCGATCGTGCGGGCAAGGGTAGCAGGGACGGAAAATAATTATGTTTTGACAAAGGCAGGTACGTCATCTATATCTATTTGGCCTTATTTGCGGCATAATTCGTAAACTAAACTCTGGTACCGATTTGGCAACGCTTGCTATAGCATCTGCTTACTCATAATTGAAGCAGGAAGCTATTGATTTTAGCATTTTGCTCGTGGAGTAAGACCTGTCGTCTCTTGTTACCGCAATAGTTTAGTGATCCAAATCGACCGATGCTGTACCACTAATGCAGATATCTTAGCCATAAGACAAGACTCTGGCGTCAAGACACCCTATGTCCAGTATCTTGTAGTTTCGAAAGGTGCTAGATTGATGTTTACGGGTGATCTTATTATCGGCTAGGTTCTGATTATTAGTCGCCCACTAGATGGTCTTTTTTTTCACCTCAGAATATCATTTCCTTCTATGTCATTGTCGACAGCCAGAATTTTCCTAATTAGTCACGAAACATTTCATTTATATTCACGCCGCGAAAAACGAAAAAGCAACTGCCTTTTCCCGCCCTACTCTAGCTCACTTCCATGAGGCCGCGATTTACTGGCTATAATAAGCCTCTCATATCGACTTATCAGTTCTAACCTTGTCAAAAGAAAAATGGCTCGAGATACGCTAGTGTGATTGCGGTATGTTCTTTCAAAACAGCTCAAAAGTAGGGAACTCTTCCTTTTTTTTTTCGTGCTTAAATCTACGTTTGATCCTTACGCTTATGCTTTACCTTCTTTCAACTACGAATGTAAACCTTGGGTCAGTTGTCCAACGCCAATCTGGCCTGCAATACCTGTAATTTATGCCTGTACCGAGTGATGGGCGGAGCTATGACTTGAACGGCACGACTTAGGTTAGTTACTGAGCAGGAACTATCTTACCGGTGCGATACTGGATGTTCTGGACCGTGAGGTTAAGCTCTCCGACCGCACCGAGTCCACTGGGGCATTCAGGCTGGTTGCCGATGGCAAGGTTGAGATAGCACTTGTCATTGATGCCATGCTTGTATATAGGATCATTGATGTTATATAGCTCAAAGTTCTGAGCCACCCAGTTGTTGGGCTCGCTGAGGCATGAAGCGACGTAGTTCATGGAATCGGCAGCAGTGAGGGGAAGCTTGCCGTTGTGAAGGACGTCCGTGCACTCGGAGGCGTGTACAAACTCGCAGTTCATAGCAATACCACCGCCCTCTCGAGGACTGTCAGAGGCAGACTTGCCGAAGCCAAGGTAGTTCCACGCGTCGTACGAAATGTCGTAAGCACCGCCGGTGGAGTCGGTTTTGAGGAGACAAATAGAGCGACTCTCGTAGGAGACCTTAACGCAGATGTTGTTGCAATCAACAGAGCCAGGCCAGCACGTTCTCCAAATGGATGTTTGAGAGTTCTCAGGTAGCTCTTGAAGGAAAGATTTGCGATTGGAGACATGCCTGTCCTGGCGAGACTCATTTCATGGCCAGCAGATCGTGGCTAACCTCAAGCTCGACAACAGAGATAGATATAGGATTCAATCCTACCACTTCCAAATTGTCGGTACTTAGGCGTTGATTTGAATCTCATTACTCACTTCTCGTTAACCTTAGACGTGCAGAATGATCCCCGGGCTAGGTTCCTGTGGTGGTGTAGAGACATCCGCGCATATAATAGCCCGGCTCAAAAACCAAAGCAATTAGTGTAGTGGCTTATCGCTTGGTTGTATGCCCGTTTCCTCCTGCGAGTCGGAAAGACCACGTGAAGATAAATAATCTCATTGATCATGTATGAAGATGTGGCGATAGTCCAGTCAATTGAAGGTTGGCGGTCTGTCTGAGCGATCTCATCAACAGAATAGTGATGCAAGGTGAGTAAGCAAATGGAAACTTCTCTAGTTTCACTTGAAGAGCTAACCTTGGATGACTAGATAGGGGAAGTTCAAGAGCAGGAGGAAGCGGTTGATATCAGTGCCATTCATGGCGATGATGCCTTTCAGCCACGTCCGCAAAAAGTGGTCTCAGGTTAGGGACAAAGCGAACCACAAGGTTCGGATGGCAAGTTTGAAGCTGCAAAGGCGACTCGGTGACTAGTAGTAGATCTGATTGACGATCGTGCTTTGATCATTAGTGATACTGTAGTACTATATCCCGTCATCTATACTGTTGATCACAAAGCCTCTTTTAGCAAGTGGTTGAGGTCTCACAGATTGAAAGTTCGAGTATTTAGTTTTCAATGAAGCGTCCAGCCACAAACAGAAGGAGTTCGCGGTGGTAAAGAAAGTGAATTTGCATTCAAACCCAAGCGGCATTTCTGTGCTGCAGCATAAGCACATCTAACGCCTGCCCGCGATGATTCGAACAATAAACAGTCGATAGGATACCCTAAATGGTTGGGTAGGCGCTTCCTTACCAGTACCCAATGACCTCCAAGCTCACCTGCTGCCAGCTGAGGTCAATTTAGATCGTTTCCGGTCTAACATCTGCTCTTCTGCCACGATACTGTGCACCTAAAAGAGGACCAGAAGAGGTATTTAAATAGGTATTAGTCACAGAGTGCAGTTGCTTGACTGGTAGGCAATCTCCAGCTTACATGACTAAGGAGTATACATCGAAAATGCTTGAATTTACTCTGGATCCGCCAACGTATTTGATAGATGTCCCCGCCGGACGCAGCAGCTAGCAGTATTATATCCCCATACGCAACGTAGGTTCCCGCCTTTTATCCGATTTGACTCATGGCTCACAATTTTCCAGCTTTCATATGTGATGGTGAAGGAGCTTCTGAGTTGTCTGGCTCAAGATTGTTCCATAATAGGCTCGCAATTTCACAATGAAGGAAAGACTGGCTGGATTTGCTTCAAGTCAGAGAAAGAATTTAAAAAAGCGATCAGTTCGTCACTCCGTACAGTAGCACCTAACCCAGGACAAAAAGAGAAGAAAGAGAAGAGCGGCTAGAAGAATGACAAATATCGAATCCCTCACGCCATCTGTCTAACTGAGAAGTGGTAGGTTGGTTACAAAAGGCGAAGCAACATTACCCGAAACTCGAATACTCGGCTGCCAACCTAGCATCGAGTATCGGGCTTGAAGTCGTGGATCGAACATCTATCAGCCTTGGTTTATCAAATTGGCTTCTGGCTACTCCGACAAAATGCCGCGACGCAACAATGGTCGGACAGACTGGATTAGGATCGGCTTACCAAGGCTTCGCGTTGACAAAATACAAAGAATACTCCTCACAGGTCTAACAGGTTGCCCCAACATAAATGAGTTGCGCCTCTGGATGAGCTCCAGGCTCGGTGTAGACAATCTACTTGCCGTCACTGCGCGCACCATCCGTGTTGGTATGTTCGATGTGTTTACTATCATGTGCAAGCTGGCCATGACGGAAGATATGTCGCCAGGCAGGATCATCTATGGCTTAGATGGAAGCATGTTTGGCTATCAGGTTGTGAGAGCTTTTGCTGAGCGGTGTGGCGGCGACGGCGGTGCTTCCAAAACCGCTTTGAGGCAGAATCCAGAACCAGTCGTTGTCATAGGATCATCCAAACTTCCAGTGCACTGGCCAAGTATGGTCTCTGGATGGAGACAGTGGCGGGGCTGAGCTGGCAGAATAGGCTACATGCAGACAGTCAAATAACGTGGGCAGTTTCGAAAGCACAAGACAAGGAGGGCAATTCGAGACTAGTATCCAGTAGCTTTGATGCTACAGTGTCACCACTCAAACAAACTACCCAGAATGGACGGGGCATCTGTGAAGGGCGTCCTAATTGTGCGATTGGTTGCCAGTGGTCTTGACATAACTACATGTGATGAAACGGAAAACGACTTATATCATCAATTCCTTACCCCCAATTTGTAACGGCGATATGTTCTCCTCATATAAGTACTTTACTTCTAACTAAGAGAGCAGCTGTCGCTCGATAGCGCTTCAAACCATTTTCAATTGTGCCGAGGCCATAGATTGAATTTCTCGTATCCCACAGCAGGTTGCCATTAGCGAGTAGGGGTGAGAACATATGCCTACAGTAAACTCTTCCGCGCCTTCCGGCTGTCAGTTGCCCACTTGGCCATATGCTTGGGGCACCACTCAGCCCGCTGGATGGGCACCCGCCCAGCATCAACCGATCCAGGATGATGTAAAGGCAATCCACGTGGCGGGAATTCCCAAAAGCAAGTTTTCCAAGCCCGATCATTTTTTATCTACAAACACGGCTGTTGATCAAGAGTCCAATCAGCAACATTATCACCATCACCCTCGATCACCCCATCAAACAAGCTCTGGAGTTGGATGTTATCCTCAGTCTCGTCCAGGGCTTCGGCAGCCATATCGCCATCATCAACGGCGACAACGACTACCGAAGAAGCACCAGACCGACGGAAGCCGACAGCGGCAATCCCCTTCAACAGCACGCTCGACGTGGAGAATAGAAGGACAAACAAGATTTCCAGTAAGTGAAAAGAGAAGAAAGGGCCAAGGAGAAGGAAAAAAGAATGCGAAGATGAAGGTGCTAATACAAGATGACTAGAAAGCAGCTCCAATTCAGTTTAGCCCAAAGGCAAACAGTGGCGAATTCCAAATGACGTTTCAGCCCGAAGCCGTATCCGGTGATCTGCCGCCAGAGAACGTCAAGCATGCCTCTACTGAGCCCGGACAAAACGATATGCCTTCGGTAGAGTGGCCTGCCTCATCAAGAGGCAAGATTGTTCGACTCAGGGGCCGTCCGGGAGCCCATGTTGCAGCTGATCAAAAAGTTCCGATGGAAGTTGAGCCAATTCAGCCGCGAAAACAACAGTTGCCACCCATCAGGGAGGCTTTACCAGGTTTCTTTACAAAGAATGCATAGGTTATGTCCATTGTCTGGATTCCCTCAACGTTACGACTTGTATTTGTAGCTCCATAGTGGTAGTGCCCTGATTGTATTGCATGATGCTATACGAGACCAGATCATAGAATTTGATTCGCATGTCGAACGAGCTATAGTTCTCCCGGATGTTTTTTTTTCTAATGACAAGAGCCTTGAGCCTAGGTCGAAAGCCTTTTTTCTTCGTTCCCCATAGCTGGGCTATGTTATATGTAGTTCATGGATGTCATCCGTCACAGCCTGCTGCATTTGGGATTGATACAAGCGCTTTTACTTTCTTGCCTTGATTTTAGACTTTGTGTATCTTGGGAACTGGTTATCGTAGCCACGCATACGGTAGCATCTATATACATAAAATCTCGACATGTGAAGCTATTGTGCCCTGTACAGAGCCCTTATGGAGGTATCCTGTTCGTGAAACCCTGATCGAGAGCCTCTCCAGAGTAGAGTACGACAAGGTCAGATGGTTCGAAGGCATCTGCAGTGATAAGTCCGGACCCCTTCTGATATACGTGAGCTACTATGATATCTTGAGGCACTTGAAGCTCGTGGAATTATTGGTCATAGTTGGCGAATGGATGGCTATCTGGTAAATCAAGAAGAATTACATGAATGAATTTCATCTGGCATCATGGCTAATCCAGGCTGCAAAGGCTATGGTAAGGTACACCGGAGCCCAACTGGATTAAAACGGAGGACCTGAATGGATCAGTGCTGAGCTCAGCAAAATGCGCTGCAGAGAGCAACGTGGTGAGGCCCCAATATACTCCTGCTGATGTCCTCATCGCACATTGACAGCCATAACGAACCGACTTAGAGAGAAATAGAACTACAATATAAGAGACGAAAAGGAACTCAAAGTAGGTGAACTGATTCATGTAGCGACTTCCCTTCTCACCTTGGAACAAAGTAGTACAAAAGGCAATTGGTGTGGTACAAGCCACCTGACATGGGGCATTTATGGTTGATTTGCTTCATGACTGCACGACATGAAGCCGCTCCTTCGGCTCCGGTCGAATAATTCGGGCAATCAGGTAAAATCGTCATTCCAAGAAAGGTATTTCCATATGGTTCTTCCCGTATGGGAAGTTGAGCATCAAGGCGAATGTCATTAAGCTTATCGCAGAACAAGGTAGCAAATCCCATCCTTGATTCCCAGCTTTCTTGGAAGCTGGACTCTGGGTGGGTCATCGACCAACAGGACATTTTGTTAGCTGTTCCGGTCGGTGCGGGGGCTGATGTGGTGCGTGAACCAACAGCTGTAGGCGTCTTTGTTGTCTCTGAGCCATCGCTGGTCCCAACAGATCTTACCCCGAGATTCATTGCATCAGAAGCGACGAGGTGGCTCCTCACGCGTATGATTGTTGGGTTTGGTACATTGGAAGGTGCAGCCTCCGCTACCTTTGTATTACCGTCTAGCACCAGGGTTTTGGGACAGTCCCCAGACCAAGAAGCTGGTTCAATAGGAGTGACGCCTTCATCATACGGAATCTTGTATATTCTCCCTGGCTCTGTGCTATGGATATTGAACCTGTGGTTAAGTGCTTCGACCTCCTCATACTTTACTCCAGGCAGAGCTCTCCCTAGCGCTTCGTCGACCGGTGTTCTATCGTGCGATATCCAGATGGCGTAATTGGAAGCACAAATAGCGCTCACGAGAGACAATGAGGACAGCCAAAGAACGTCTTTCATATTGCAAGATTGTCGCGTTGCATATGTCATGGAGGAACTGAGAATCAAACCCTACGCGGACTTTATAATCTAGACGTATGCGTAATTTGGACGTTGACTAACACGTTTGACTGGATGAGGAAGGATCGGAAACATCACTTCCGGCTTATGCCGCTGGCGACGTTATTTCTCATAAGCCGAAAATGGTTTCTGACAAAGAAACTCGACACTGCCATTATTCATGTAGCTACGAAAAGGCAACATGCCTATATCACAAGTTCGAGCTACGAATACAGCTGCTAGGGGATCACGAGCCTTTCAAATACGAAACCAGCGATGTAAACACTGATAAGTATCAGAATTCTTCTTGATTTGTTATCCGGTATACTCTGAGCTAGCGGTATTGGCCTTCCTTCAAGTCTCATGACAAAATGGGGTGCATTCATGTCCAACTTCTCAAACAGGCTGCGAGTTATTCGATCCATTCGACTAGGACGATTAGGACGATTCATCACAATGACCCATGAGAGGCACAGGGGAGAGGTCTCCGATTTGCGGGCCATGATGCCACCCAGTGAACCTTACCCGGGGCTTGGAAACTTCTGCTCACGACCTTCGCTTTCAGCGTTAGCCCTCGTTGGACCAAGGGTAAGTTGTGTTTTAAATATTGATCTTTCTACTTTTGCGGCGAGGTTCCGCTGGTGTCCGAGGATTCGCTTTCGGTTACTTTAGGCTAGGCTATCCATTCTTAAATTCCCCTGGGCAAGTGAAGGAATTTGTGCTACCGAAGGGATGCTCATCCATACAGTTCGAGGATCCGGGGCTCCATTGTGGTTGGGAATGTTCCATTAATTATAAACCCATAGCTAAATTCTTGCCGCAGTGAATGATGCTTCTTTGGCTATCTATTCGTCTATCACAGCGAATTACGGGTTCCCGAGGTCAAGTTGCGTCCGGAAAGGGATATGCCCTTGATGTTGTGCCGCTAGGAGAGGTTGTTTGAGATTAACCAGATTAATTCTACGTAGACTTGACTTATGTAGGCAACTTTGCCAGCTTTGAAATAAGTAAGTCTTTTTTAGTCAGATACTCTAAAAGTTTGTACGGTGATCCTCACTAATAAGGACCCACTGGAGAACCCAGCGGGGTTGCGGGATTTTGTTTTGATAATGTGGATGAGATCATACGACACGTGCAAGACAACTTTCCCTTTTAAGGTCTACTTTATTTTTCCTGCACATCTTTTCTCTTTTTCTTTTTTTCTAACTCAATGCTCAAGCTATCCTATGTCAGAATAAAAAACATGTCTCACGTCACCATCAGCCCAGGGCACATAATCGGGCTGCCCGTCGAGATTCTGAATGGAATCTGCAACTCATTATTGCCCGAGAAATTAGTGATACATATTCAGGAATATGTTTCTCGCGAAAAGGGCATCAACCGGACAACCCTGAGCTATTGCACATGCAATCATGACGAGCATTCAACAACTGCCGATCAATGTTTCAAGCTTTACACCGAGTTTTGCATACGTGATACATACTCACTTATGAAAACGTGTAAAAAATTGTAACTTAACGCCCTTCAATTCCTTGTGCTGTATCTGACGGGTCAATAGGTGGAAGTCGTTGCAAGCCATCCTCCACAGCCGGTTGACGGCCTGCTTTTCTTCTCTCGATATACTAAAACGGGTTTTCAAAAAACAAGACTTCTTACTAGTTGCAAAGGTGGACATTGTTCTCCTCCGGTTTTCAGCATCGATGATTCCAGATCTATCGTCGGCCTTGAGCCAGCTCAACAGCCGTATCCGTTTGAGGATATACTTGCTACAGCAATATGAAGATGCCCCATTGAATAGCGTTGAAGTAAAGAGTCATGTATTGGCCTCTATAGATGGGGCATCGGTGGCTGATGATCATAACGACAACATTGAAATCGATATACAACGAGTCACATCCACTGCGTTGCACCCAGTCAAGACTCCAAGGCGAGTTGGGCGTTACCCGGCGCCATACGGCTTTGACTATCAAGAACAGAGCCCCCGACCGCCAACCTTGCCTTCTAGCTGGCCGCACAAGTTTTGCATTGACAACAGCTATCGATCGGAGGAAGATGGTAGCGTGCTAGTATATAACTATTGCGATTAGTTAGATACCGGCTTCCCAACAGGAAAGTCGAGTACATGAGCTCGCCGAAGCTGAGCTTCCGATGGTTTCCAGAGCAGCGGTACTTTGAACTACTTAGATCCGGCCAAGAGACAACACATTTCAGCGGATTGGGGGATGAATCAGTTCATGCATGGTACCAACAATATTAACAACCAAATATGAGGTAGTAGACAACACAGGTGCGGTGTAATAGCAGGTAATATTGAGATAGTATTGCAATTAGGTATTATCCAGCACTTCAAGTCTCGAAATCCATTTTGGTTCTTTCTGTGAAGTCGATCAACTGGGTGATATCTGAAGGCTCCAGATCTTCGTCTTGTAGACATTCTGCCACAGAAAAGCCAAAAGGATTTCGATTCTCAGAGGTCTTTTGTAAGATTGGGCGCTAAAATCGGTCGTCCGGTAGTTTGATACGGATTAATGTGATATCTCGAAGTGTTTTCTGAACAATAAGATCATCAAGTTCAGTGGCTATGCAGCTCACCTTGACCAGCGTTAGCTTATGCGACGTTGGTATGGTATGTAAAGATCAGAACGAACACCGTTGGAACCCTGCATTTGTTCTCCGCTATCCGTCTCGAGATTGAGGTTTGCGAGCCCCAGGAAAAGACCGAGAACTTCTTGGGGTTATCTTTCTCGAAATCATGCTCAACAACGAGACGAAGACGACGAAGGCTTGCGATGCACAGTCAAAGCCAAGATGACGAGATTCCAAGAGCTTTGACTCTACGGCCTCTTTTGTTTCGCTATGGGGAATTTAGCAGTAAAGATTTAGATCACTGGCTATCACCAGTTGAGGAGGTACATAATCACGAAACCTGACTCTGTGAGTTTCATGGACTTCTCTTCGCTGTATGTCAAATTTTGTCTCCCTTTGACTCACTTCTCCCTCGAAGCTTGGCCCGCTTCGCTTCAAATATATCCAAATCATTTTCCTCCCGGCCTCTCTTCCTCGTCCTCCCCCGCCCTGATCCATCATCAGCAAAACTCGTCTGGGAGTTATCGCCATAGCCACTATCGACATCTGATCCTAATCCCGCACCATAACTATCCTCCGGTCCATCGCCCGTAGCCTTGGATCTCTTCCTCGGACTCTCACTCCTCGACCTACTTGCATTCCAAATTGCACGACATTTCTCCGCACTCGCGAATCCAACATCATGTCGTTTCTTCTCATGATCCCAGGTCTTAACATAGCGCCCTTTATCCGAGTCAAGGAAATCTTTAAATATTGAGGGTGAGAAGATGGTATAGGCGAAGCGGGCGAAAAGAAGATCGATGGAGAGTGTTGACGGCAGTGTGTGGGTGGCTCTGTTGTGAAAGCGTCGTGGGAGATCACCACTTGGAGTCGAGTTGAAGACGTGGCCGACTATTTGAATACGAGAGTTGTTCTGAGGAGAGTCGCTTGAGGGTCCTGACCTTCGTATTGGAAGTTGTGAGTCGGGCGATGGGCCGCTTCCCTCAGCGTGGCTCAGAAGTTGTTCTGCATGGGCCTCCCAGGCTTCTTCCATATATTTCTCTCTCGCTCCTCGAGAAATCCCCTGCTTGGGCACAAAAGTAAAATGTCTCTCATCAAAAAGCTTATGTATATCACAACGCAGCGGTAATAAATTTGCCGGCGCATCAATTTGATCCGTTGAGAAAAGGCTCGTCCTAGAATACCTATTGAAGCATCAGTACACATGCAAATCAGCATAGTCGTACTCCAACTTATGTCGTTTACGCCATCTTGTCTTACTTTTTTATCAAGTTCTGCGTCCACCATGAAGATTGCTGCGACGGTACAAGGTGCGCTTGCTCCACCACGTCGCCACAGTTACTCAGCGAGGGCTGCCGTTGGCGCGGTATTGGGAATAAAGTCTTTTCCAGATAGGTGGAAGATTATTGTGCGGAAAACGCCAGTCTTTAAAGCGAGGGATTATAGGATACTGGTCGGTCGAGGGATCATTAGACGAGGGAAGACAGAAATAGTACCGTTCATAGCTAAGGAGCCTATTTGGCGGGTGTATCTTTTCTTTTCCGCGAGGATCTTTGGAAAAATATCCATCCCAGGTATTACCAGCGATTATAGCGCAAGCTGTATGGGCTGTATCGTAATCAACCCCAGAACCGCCGTCATCAAAAGCTTCAAAGGAAATGAGGACATCGAAATCAGGATCGCCGCCCGAGTAGTAGTAACCAGGGTGGATTATCCTTACTTGGCGACCAAATGAGTCTTGCACGTTAGGGAGCAGACGTGACTCGTCGATTATGTCGTAAGCATCCGCCATATTGCGATGATGATAAGATGATACGATAACTGCTGTGTTCACGTCGGTGGAGTCATTGTTGTTTGTTTGGGGTTGGCGGAATCGGACTAACTGGTTCCGTTGTCTAGTAGTCAATCGTTGATTGGCTCGAGGTAGCACCACGACTATTGATTACCCTATACAAGAAGCTACTGTTGCATAGGTATTGGCCTTGACCAGCATTTATCAGGTTTACTAAGGCCATGATCGGTGAGCAATGGATTTTTGGGCTCAGATAATAATGTAGCTACTCTGCGAATTAGCGCCCTACAACTACTCCGTAAAACAGGTTTAATAGGTTTTGGCTGCTAATTCCCGTCTGACTATAAAATAACGATTGATTTTTATGCGAAGACCTCTTTTGTATCTTTTCGGATTTTTTCTGCTGAGGCTAGCTAGACAAAATTCTAGTGGACACCGATGTTTACCCAATGACTCTATCAGAAAGGAAGTCTGCGAAAAAGTTCAGCTGAGTCCTTGACCCGAGAAGATCTGTCTCTCGGGATCCTGACCAGCGTTCGGCGGCTCACTTCGACGTCTTGCAGACACAACGTAACGCCAGTTTCGTGAGTCGCCTGCCAGGTGAAGTTCGCCAATGGATTTATAAAGAGCTTTTCGGTGATTGACAGGTTCATGTCCTGATTTATAACGAACAAGATATACCTCCTGAGCTCTTCAAAAGGGATAGGACTTCACGCTGGGGGCATTGTATCTGCTGCGTCACGCCGCACAGAGGCCCTCATCATATTGTTGACTTTAAGCATGTGTGGTCCTATCTCTCTACCTCCCTCATGATGATGAACTGACTGAGAGAATGAGGGATGGTCAAGAGACTAATATCAAGTTCTTTCTCGGAAACAAGACTTTCCCCAGGAGAGTCTAAGGTTAGAGACACTAAGAGTTCCTCTTCATAAGATAGGGTGTCTTCAGGATGAATGGAGCAGAATTAGTTATTGGAAGCTGAATTTAAAGTATACATGTATTTTTACTGGTAATTGTGTTTATTTGGCCTATTTTAGCTACGTTAGAAAAACACCTCGGTGCTGTCGTCTTCATGTGGCGATCTGTAGTTGGTCAGTATTTAACCCCGTATTCGGTGTCTTGCCCAATGAGAACTGAGCCATGACATAACATCTAGATTTCCTGTCTTTTCTTCTTTTTCATTTTTTTGTTTTGTTTTGGTTCTGTATACAGATACGCAGCACGAGATGGCTGGAGTTCCCGACTCGTCACGGGTCCACTTTAACAGCAGCGCGTCAAGTTCTGATTCTGGCTTGCCAGCCTTTATCGCGACAAATGTGACAATCAGTCCGTTATCACTATTGATTTTGTTCAGAAATGATTCGTCAGACCATGGCATTCAACCCTATGTCAGAGCTTGGCCCTTCTAACCCTTTATACCCGTTTATGCTTCTGTCTGACTATCGGATCCTTGTTTGTCACAAATGCCAACATGCTTGCTTGGCTAGAGAGGTTGCCACGCATCTTGCCAAAATGCATCCTGGAATAGACCCAGGGACTCGATGCAGGCTGGTGGAAGATACTAAAATAGTACCGAATGTGCTGCAAAGTTGGGTCGAGCTATCTCAATTACAGTATCCACCGCCAACGACCAAGCCCATTCCTTGCCTCGCCCCACCAAAGCCTGATGTGCTTCAATGCCGGCAATGCGGCTTGAGTGTCCGCCAGATTCAGGCGATGCAGGGGCACTGTACTGAATCTTATGGCTGGGTCAATCCCAGAGCTAAAGGGAGGCCGTCAATAGGATATCTGACGGCCGACCCTACTGTACCAATTACCACGGGTATTGACATCCAATACCAGTTTTTGTGGCCCATGCACTTCTTGTTTTGTAAACACACTATTGACTGGAAGCTCATTGGCTGTCTTAACAGATGAAAATTATCCGTAATAACTGTTTTTCCGACAAAACCAGCAGTAAGCCTAACAGTTCACCTCGCCAACCTACACTAGCCCAAGTTGGGTCTACGGTCTCAAATGCGGGACCATCAACAACATCATCATCTTCAATGTCATCTTCAACATGATCAAAGAAACCCTCATTCATCAGATACACAAACTCGCACTTCGTGCCTAACAAAACCTATGGCCTTTGACAAATCTCAAAGCCAAGTCAAATTCTGGCTCGATACCCTATCATGCGATACCGCTGCCTTTCCCTCTCCAGACTCCTGCGAACGCCGTCTCAAGCGCCAACAATCATCCAAGCATGGCGAATCGGGCAAACGGCGTCGTCCAATTTCTCCTCCAAGATCGGGCGCTGGACATTCATCTCCATCGCCTGAGCCCGATGTCATGCTCCCCTCGACACCGAATAAGCCTTTAGTAACGCGGCCCTCGGACGACGCAAATATCGATAATGACGAAACACCACGAGCTAGTACAAGAAGTGGGAGAGGGCCAATAAGCAATGCACCTGATTTTAAAGCTCGAAGCCAAAGTAGAAGCCAGAGCGATACTTGCTCGCACGATAGCAAACGATCGAAACGGTCTCAATCACCAACGAAAAACTTTCCTTTGTATGGTCCAGAAGGACGTCGTCTGGTCAGAGCCTCGCTTGGCTTTACGAACGCACATACACTACCTCAAGCTCTACGACAACTTATTGGTGAGATGAGATGCGTGTCGGCGAAGAACAGAATTATGCCGCAGAGGTTCAAGACAGAGTTGGAGAAGCTTCCTGAGGTGGAATGTTCCATGGAACCATTGTTTGATTACATGTTTTATGATGACGAGATAGGCGCTGAAAGTAAAAGACTGGTACAACCGGCTGGCGCAGAGGAGTTGGTCCGCAGGGCTGCTCGCATCGCTGAACGGTCTAGTGACTGCGCCAGCATGCTAAGCGACGAGGCAGCTTGGAATGGCCTGGTGCATACACCGTTGCTGGAGATGCTGGTTTCTGATATGAGAGATGCACCGGAACATAAGATCTTGGACTTCATGCCATGGTAAGCTATGCATTGTCATTAGTTCAGCAACATGCTGACCATATCTTAGTACCACGACCAATATCGACTTTCCATATCACAGGTTTGCTGGAAATGCAAGTCGTGTTGACTATATCTTCCGATTCCATCCTAAACGCGACTCTACCATCTTGACTGGGAATGCACCACTACCATCGCAACAAGAACAACAGCAAGCACAACTAGACACCGCGCCATGCTTCAACTGGACATCTGACAGGATGCTACAACAGTACCCCCTAGGCATCTCCATCGAAACTAAGCGTCACGGTGGCGACATAGCCAAAGGAGAACAGCAGCTCGCCATCTGGCACGCAGCCCAATGGGAGTTCCTCCGCTCACGCACTGGTCCTTCTGCCGTCGATGAACTTGGTTTTCTTCCTGGTTTAGTGGTACAAGGCCACTCGTGGTCACTTGTTATCACGACCTGGAATCAAGCTATAACGGTAAGTGTATTGTTTTTTGAATGTGAGGAATGTGTATTGATATTTGTGGATAGACGGTACTACCGAGTGTGGAGTTTGGAAGTACGGATTCGACTGTTGGTGTGCTTCAGGTCATTGCTGGGTTACGGAAGCTGAGGGCTTGGTCGATGGATACGCTTTGGTCGTGGTATAAGAGAAACTTGCCTGAGCTACGGAACTCGGCTGCTGACAACTAGACTTCCCACCATACATATGACTGTAATTAATAATGAAGAGCGATTTTGTGTGGCAGCCTGGTGAAGCACTCCTGCTAGCACGAGAAAAGGAGCAGAATTTAATGGATTATTCATCGCACTCCAGAACGACATTCAAAGTAATGGACTTTCTGAGTTGATTAAGTCAAAACCTCACGATATCCTGATCTCAATGTGGATTGGACCGACTCCGAGTTTGGTTAGTCTGGATTTCGAGTTTCAACGCTAAGCCTGAAGCTACCTGAAGAACCAGCCTTTAATCTTATCTTATCTCAACTGAAGATGACGCGTCAATGCTACAGCAACGCAGTAGAAAGGATAAACAACAAATATACATTCACTCTCGTATCGATGCGTCCCGAACCAGATTACCTCAATTGCAATCGCAAATAGCAATGGATAATAAGGCTATCTGGGCTTGGATCAGTGACCAGTATATTCTTGACCAAAATCGCACAAACCCTTTGGCATGCCAATTGCCGGTGCACACCAGCGTCGACGACCAAATGGACGACCAAAGCAATGTGCGTCGAAGCCCGCGGAAGCATTCTGGCAGCAATCGAAGTAGCAGCCAAAGCAGCGACTCGAGTAACTCACAAAGACAGGAGTCCGATGCCACAGACGATGTGTTTGCACCTGAAGAGCTTGACAAGACACCGCGCCCAAGAGCGAATCTCCCCTTCCATCCCCATGACTCCAGTCCCAATGTCGACCACAACAACAACGCCGTTGACCCAGATCTCGCCCAGCATCGAGAAAATAGCATCCCGATTCTCCCCCCTCCCACGAACCCATTCATGTCTTTCACAGCCACACTTAGCGCCAGTAGACCATCACTTGCATCAATATCTCGAACCGGAAGTACCCGGACAGGAAGTAGCATCACCAGCCGAACGCGGTCAACAAGCCCAGTTAAGAGCCCTGATGACTTACTGAAGCTCGCGAAGCCTGTCAAATGGATCGAGGCAGCGCCTGGAGCGATGAAAAAGAGGATACAGGCAACGAATAATGCTGCGGCGTTAAATCTCTGGAATAGCATATGGAATGTCGTTGGCGGTCGTGGATATATACCTCGAGAGCTGATGGGCCTTTTGCAAGAGGAGTTGCAAGCCTTTGATACCAAGTTCACGACCGAAGATCGTGTTGTGAACTTGACTGCTCAACAACAAGAGGATGCGGCCCAGATCTTCACATCTTTCAATGATGAGACGAAACATCAAATGAGTTTATACAACGAACTCACCACCATCCGCAACATCGTCGCAGACTCGACAGATTTCATTAAGTGGAACCGCTCCGAGGCTGCATGGAACGATCATATTCATGGCCCAACCCTTCGCCTCGCCATGTCCACCATCGCCGGCGTCTGCGCCGAAAACATCACAACTGCTTCTATAGACAAGGACTTTCTACCCGCTTGGAAAGGAGAAGAGACTGATATCGGCAAAATGATCGACTATACACTCCTTTTACGGCCTGACGAACAGTTAAGCACTGATATAAAAACCTTTGTCGATGCGTGCCAGGGCCCAAGGACATTCAATCAATCTACCAGTGAACATCTACGGTACAAACCAACAGGAGTTTTCATAGAGACCAAAACAGACATGAAGCGTCATTCAGAGGGCAAAGTACAACTGGGAATTTGGCTAGCATCATGGTTCGAACGAACTGCCCAATTTGCAGCGACCAAGATCCCACTTATGCCGGTTTTGCTGGTTGTTTGTACGAGATGGGAATTGCATTTTGCGTTCAATAATGGCACGCATTATGATATTGTTGGGCCTGTTGATGTTGGGGGCACGGGAACAGTGGAGGATATGTATCGGTTGCTTGCTGTTCTGAGATTATTAGGGAATTGGGTTGGTGGCGAATTCCGGGAATGGGTCAGACATTGTATTGGGACATGATATTGTTTATGAGGTCGTCGTTTTGGAAGAGAACACTACAAAGCGATGATTATTTATCTTCACTTGTATAATACGTTTTCGTCGGCTAACCCTTGTCACGTCCCATACACAAATTTAAAAACATAGTTGGTTAGGTGCAATTGTTACGACAACCATGATTGGGGCTGCTCTTTTTACAGTCAACATGGAGATTAACCCCAAATGCCAATGGTAGCAAACAGAGATCGTCAATGGCATGTCTGTTTCCGGTTTATTCCTTTTTCATATATGCTTTAGTGACTTGTTTGTGCCATTTCGATTGACAGTGTGCGCTTGCGCCGTATACGTAGGGAGACGCTTCCCGTTGGCACCTTAAAACTCAAACCAGGCCGATGTAAGGGAGCAATTCGTCTTCAAAAATTGCTCGTTTTTATGGCTTAAGTATACTCTAGAATGGGAAGCTACCAGTGCTCAGCATAGAAACTATCTAATGAAACCTGTGTCCAGTTTCCCTCCGTATGAGCAGGCGGCTGGGTATACCAGGCTCAGGTGGTTTCTACGCATCATCGGGCAATTCTAAACTGAAATCTCCCTATGCCTTCTCACATTGCGACGAGGGATATTTCCCGCAAGCACTTTCTCTAAGTCTTCCTTTTGAACCTCGGCGACAAGCTCATCACCAGCGATTTCTTCCTTCCCAGTGCGCACGTGCTGCAGTACCTTAGCGGCTTCGGCAGAAAACTTGCACCTCATACGGATGCTCTGACCGTACTTGTAGAACAGAAGTGGAAACGGAATACAAGCAATGGCCAAGAAAGCTGGGACGGAACTGGCCCAGTGGGTACCGAGGTTAGCGTACATGTTCGGCGTGAATAGCGGAAACGCGGCGCCGAAGAGGGATCGGAGTACCGAGTTTGCTGCCAAGGCAGAGGCGGCATAGATGACATCTAGACCAAGTCAGCTCACTGTAGGGGTACAAATCTTACAGATACTAGAAAACTTACAGGAGTCAACAAGATAAGTCAGCAACGAGAGAAAGACGAGGACGAGACCCGCCGAGAAGATGGCAGAACCGATAATGCACACAGACCAGTGGACATCGGTCCCATTGGTCCAGGCAAACCAGAACAACCCAGCGGGAATCAGTATCGAGCCGATCAGGCTAGGTGGGAGTCTAGCCTCGGGCGGTGCATGGCCACCCGCAGCCTTGGCCGCGCGCAAGTATCTTCTCTGGTCGAAGACAGTGCCTGCAACTGCAAACAACATACCCACAGCAATACCAATGAAGGCGAGGCCACCGCTGCCAGGACTCCACCCACGGCCTTGCTGGAAGACGATGGGGAAAGCGGCAAAACAGAGATACAATGTCCCGTATATGACAGCCATATAGATCGAAGTCAGTAGGACGATAGGCTCTTTGAAGAGCAGAGTCCAAGGCCGAAGAAGAGCAGTCCTGAACTGGGTAGCGATGGTTTCCGGAGGATGACCAGCATCAATCTTGGCGATGTAGATCATCCCCGTTTTCTTAGAAAGGACCGCAGCCCGGCGTCGTAGGATGTAAGGAGCATATGTCTCGGGTATAACCAGCGAGTTGATGATCCAAACACTACCGGTGAAGATAGCCATCATGCCCTCAACCCAGCGCCAACCCTCGTGCTCGCCCAAGAAACCACCGGCGATGGGACCTATATAGGGAATTGTTAGTCTAGCTGCTGCTTGTCTTCTGAGCTGCTTTCCTCGGACATCACATACCAAGCGTAGGACCTAGAAAAGGTGCCAAAGCGAAGGCGGCTGCTGCTAAACCACGTTCTGAAGCATCAAACAAGTCGGCGATCGACCCTCCGGCATTGGCCAACGGAGAGGACCCAAAGGAGCCAGCAAAGAAGCGGAGTGCGATCAGCGCTGCCATAGTCGTGGCACCAGCGGCACCGGCATTGAAGGCCGTCAAGGCCATGTAAGAGATGAAGAAGGGTATCTGGCGGCCACACAGCTCAGAGAGGGGAGCCCAAAATAGCGGCCCGATGGCGAAGCCGAGAACGAACATGGAGATGCCGAGGATGACGATCTCTGTTGACACTTGAAACTCTAGAAGAATGGAGGTCAGACCTCCCGAGTACGCAGTGCTGACAAAGGCGACAGCAAGTGTTGCAATAGCATGGAGACCGGTGATAAGCCATTTCTTTCTTGCTGAGAAATCCATGGCATTGCGAGGATCGCCTGGGAGAAACTCGACGAGATACGGTGACTCTACTGTTCCGTTGCCATCATACTTGTAGTTCAGGACAGCATCAGAGACGCCAGCCTGGTCGAATATGAGGCCGAAATGAGAGGCCTTGGCCTGAGGCTGATGAAATCCAAACTCATTTCTGCGATCCATCGCCCAGGGGGATGAATAAGCGGAAGATTGTAACTGCATGATCGGGGCTATGGTGACTGAACGATACCATGTGATGGCGGGGGTATGCACTTGATATACAGCTGGGCTTAAAAATGTCCTGTATGCTGTCGAGTTCTGCTGAGCGAAGAACTTGGAACAGGGGGTACGCCTGATATATGTTGGCTTATTTCTCGGAGGAGGTGGCTGAGCATTAAGGTAGAAATTCGAGTTCTTGTTTAGATCTCCGACCCTGATAGTAGGATATTAGCAGTGCCGGCCACTTTCTTAACTGTCCCATACGCCGGAGGGGGGTGGAAGCCTAGACATGTAACCGCTAAGCGCATAATACAGCTATATTACATTTAAGGAAGGCGGGTTATTAGAATTTCAACCATTCTCCTATATAACCCATATCTGACGTCCTTACAAATCGTCGAAATTTGACCGTTTGGTTCATCCACAGAGAATTACAAGTCCACCAAAACCATCATTTTGCATTGGCCTACAGGCAGTAACTAGAACTGGCGACCAAACTTCAACTTTGTCGACTAGTCACGTCCATCATCTACATTATTCTTGCCCGGCTGAGTGGCTTATCCTGAACGATAACTTGAGACAAACGACAAGTAAAGAACACACAACCAGTCGATAATATAGTGCACGATACGAAGCCCATCTTTCTTGATCTATACTTCCATGTGTGCCCATAGCTTCCAGCCGCTACAGGGACTCTCACAAGAGGTCACTGGGCAAGGCCGAGGTAAGCAAGAGAAGGGGACGATGTGAGGTTGACCCAATCCATGACTAATGGCGAAATGGAAACAGTAGGAGATCTTCTGTATGTGAGAGACGAGGTCTCTGAAGCCTGCAACATTCTGATGACCATGAAATACGGAAATGGCTCTCCAGAGGGAAGACATGGCTCCAATCACAAACTGCCCATCCATGAACCACCTGCGCCTTCTCAACCGCCCAAACGTAAGACGTGGAAAAAACTGGCAGATGATCTTTACCAGATATCTTAACCGGAGATTTATATTTGACGAGGCTATCGTTACAATCTCGATATTGTGATTTTGCAATCATGAATTCTACCAGAAGAGAGCCTTGAGCTGTCTGTCTAAAATCGACCAGGACTGAATGCCTCGTTGTGGGCGTCTGACTTGCGCATAGCGAATATCTCCTCAGGGATCAAGGTTAGAGGGGGATATGTGACAGGAAATAGATTTTCGATTGAGGTGATCTCAACTTCCTATTCTCTGTGTTCCACTCTTTTGCTTCCCGCTTCATCTTCCCTCACGATATCTATTGAACTATTTCGTCCGCATATACCCCCCCTTAGAAGAAAAACCAGTAAATGGCTAATGTAGTAGCGGCCCGGAGAAGAAGTTCCGTTCCGCGTTAACCGATTTCCACTTTATAACAAGGATTTCCAAATAGCTACTATTTGACCAACCTTTGGCACAACCTCACGCCCATATCACCAATACATACGTGTACATATGTAATTCTGTAAGACTAGGTGGACATGCCTTCAGTACTGCCAGGAATATTTGCTTCCCCCAGGGCATCCAGGTGTGCCATAAATCCCACCCACCATCCAGAGAATGATATCGATATACCACCAAAATCCCCCAGCACCAAGGGTGAGCAGCTTGAATACAGCTAGTGGCCAATGATGAGCGTAAAACTGATCGACCCCAAGGCAACCTAATGTGAGAGAAAGCAGCATTGCTGTTCGTTCTTTCTGGTAACATGTCGCATTGGTGGGCCGTTGGTCGAACCCTCCCCAAGCCCTTTTTTCCAAGTCAAACGGCCTGACTTGGGTCACTTGAGGTACGGGATAAGTTTGAATCTGGGATGGAACAAGTTTTTACTTACAGATAACCGAGTACGTTGTAGTCAAACCTATGACCACCACTAGGTAGAGCATTGACATAAATTTCCAGTGCCTTTTCATCAACCAGAATCCTTCACTTGCGAAGCTGGTTATAGCCAGGCGCTTGGGACCGTTTTCGTTGGACCGGCGAAGGTTCATGGCTATCGAGAGAACCGTGGCAGGATGTGTCAGACGAGATCGCGATGAACGAAATGGTGAAGGGGAGCTGAGAAAGGAATGAGCTGCGTTGCAAGTCTATCAAACGGGAAATGGATAAAAGGTGTGTTCTTTCACAAGTTCTGGACATACACTACAGTACAATAAAACACTCCATATCATTCTGTCTCGCAACGCCGACTATACATTTATCTCAAAATGGCGAATCCCTACAGGAAGTCCAGATGCGGCCGGTGAAGGGGTCCGAAAATGGTCAAGGCCATGCTCTGTTGACTTCAAAGAGAACTAGAGAACAGCCATTGGCTAATAAAGGGTGTAGCAGAACAAACATCTTTGGCCCCCACTGCCAGTTTGACTCCACACGCCTTGCACATATCCTCCACTCGATATTTGTCTTATCCTTCAACTATCACTCCACGACAACTCATTTATCGGCTATACATTTCCTATACTCAATACCTGCTCCTTCTATTCCTGCCAGCCAAGGTAGACCTCGACGAAAAGGCCAGTCGTGTGGCGAGAGAGCAAGAAACTATGGAGCAGACAAAAGCTATTCTCATAGCTACTGTAGCGGTCATTTTCTGGGCTTTGCCAGCACTCCTGCTTGCCAATACGATCTTCAGGTACAGCTCATACAGATGGGACGGCAACAGACTGTTGCCTGCTGCTATTTGCCTTGTTTTAGCGCTCTGTTGGCCTTTTGCTTTATTATTATTGTATCTTTCCACACTGATCCCGCCATCACTCCGCAGCCAGAGGGTACAAGAAAATGATCAGGCGACTTGGTACCACTCCGCGTACAAGTACGTTACCCGTTGTTTTCAATGCAAAATCCTCAGGGGAAAAGCACCGCAAAGAGCGCCGCTTATGGATATCGAGAACCAGTCCAGAACTGAACCTACACTCCAAATGAGACACGAAAGCGACGACGAGGTAGAGAAACTGTATTACTGGACCAGCCCCAATGGCTCAGAAGAATCGCAGCGGGTGAGCCCTCATCTACTTACGCAGGGCAGTGAAGTTCAACGAGGGGCAGACACCATGGCGATAGCACAGACACCTAAATATGCAGTAACGGCGCCAGATCGGTTTCCTCATCTACCTACTTTTACTCCTTCTGCCTCTCCTCCGCCTTTTGCTCTTCCTCCTCCTATTACCCCCCCTACTCCTTCTACTTCTCCTTCTGCGACCAAAACAAGAAATATATTGTGCTAGGATACCAGAAGAGCAAAGAAAGCATGAAAGAGCAGCTCAAGATGAAGAAACAAGAAGGAAAGGCACATTTCAAGATAGCAGGACATTTTCTTTGTTTTTCTAACGTTGATTTCAACCTGAATACCAAGACCGAATCTGAAACGCCATGCCATTATCTAATTAGTACAGGTCTCGAGTTCTCAGGTTTCACTTTAAACACCTGACAAGGATAATGATATTCTGGGAGCTGCGGAGTGGCGGAGTAAGAAAAGAGGATATGGAAGAGATTACTTACATACGATAAAAGTAAAGAAAAAACTAAAAACCAAAGTCTTGTTCTTCTTTCTTTATTTCAAGCTCCCCTTTTATTTGTATTTTTTTAGATCACGATGGAGGTCGAGATCTGGCGATGACATAACATAACCCCCACCACGTTCTGGTCACTTCGTTATATAATGTATCGGAGGGACGCAGTAAGAGGACCTTTTTTTTTTTTTTCCAAATACGCTAATGAAATTCCGTTCTTCCACGGCCATATGTGAGGCATTCAAGCCATGCCTTTAATCAGAACAGCGTTTAAGAAAAGGACAGCTTATTCGACTGACACCATCATTCTAATGCGCCAAGTATATTCCTGGAGACCCACTTCGAATCACGGAGACTCAGCAAGTAATATTAAAGCTTTGGGTTGCCAATTTCCGAAATCGAATCCTAATACTAAAATATCCGGAAGCCATATCGCCAGTATGCAGAGACCCCTTCCGTAACCCCCATTGTTGATTGAGGTTGTGTATATCCGAAGTTCATAAGACTGAGCCTCAATATAGACGTTTCATCGAAATCAGTGCAAGACGCTGACGCCATACACCCATTTGAGTCCCCTGTGAAACCTCAACCCGAACCATGCTGTAATAACGGCATCATCGGCGGAACACACACAAGAGCTACTGCAGACTGAAGATGCGATGGTGTAACATCTAGCAACCATGGCTAACGTGTTTTCATTGTTGCGGCAATTAGCGGCTATTCTGGTTGATAACAACTGAGGATACCGAGGCGGGACTGATGGCTGTTTCTTGACCTCATGAACCATGCCAGCCGGTGGTTAGGTTGCATCTCAAAAGACCAAATTTTGCTTTCAGTCGTAGTTGTACCCAATGGATCCAGTACCATCGGCCGGGTTGATATCAGATTCTCAAATCATTCTGACAATCCTTCAATCAAGCAAATGCGCTTACCGGAAGTGTCATTATTTATATTACAGAACTCTTGAAACTCTGAACTTGTGTTACTTAAACTTCATTATCTTACACATATGCTACGGCACGATAGATATTTTGATCGTAGAACTTTCCACACAGCTTAAGATTTTGTTATTTAACAGCAATGTTCTTTGCATTTTGGGAACTTTTTGCCCCGCTGTCTATTGTATGTTGACCGAACTTTCTCTCATCGCACAAATCTGTCGAGCTTTTTGAAACATCCTATTGACTATATCAAGATAGCAGTGGGGGTTATATCTTTGGCTGTTTACAGGCTCTCCTGTCATCCTCTATCTCAGTACCCAGGTCCAAAATTAGCAGCATGCAGCCAGGTAAGTAGCAAGAACATCCTTGGCAGAGCTAATACCAGTGCTGATCGAACGGAATGTAGCTCTGGTTCATGCGGGCCTGGGTCAGTGGTCGATACCCTTCCATGATGCAGGAGGTGCATAAGAAGTATGGTGATGTGGTCCGCATTGCTCCAAATGAGCTGAGCTTCAATTCGGCTGCGGCGTACAAAGAAATATACAGACATGCTTCTAAGAATACTGACGTTTTTCTGAAGAGCGATGTACTCTACAAGTCTGAACTGAATACCAGTCGTCCCGACATCGTGTTTGTCAGAGATCCCGGAGATCATCGGATGCAACGGAAGTCCCTGTCTTATGCTTTTAGCCCGCAGGCGTTGAGAAAGACTGGAAGCGTTGTCAGCCACTATGTTGACCAGTTTGTCCAGCGGCTGGGACAACATGGAGGCCCAAAATCTGCCGGAGTTGATACGTCTATCGTTTACAACTGGCTCACGTTTGATATAATTGGTATAATGCCCCAGTCAAAGACCTTCCAAGAGATAACTAATAGGATCAGCTGACTTGACATTTGGCAAGTCCTTCAACTCTATTCTTGACTGGAAATCCAGTGTTTGGGTTTCACTCCTGCTGGAATTTACAAACCATCTCGCCCTACTTCCGGTCATCAATCGTCTTTCTATTCCCGGTTTTGTTCTGCCTTTTGTCATGCCGACATCTCTAAAACGCGGACTAGAGCTTCATGACAAGATGACTAAAGAAATGATTTCGCATCGCGTCCAATTCGGCGGATCGAAAAACCGAGAAGATTTCTTCGCGCATATTATCCGCCAAGGCAATTTCGACGAAAATCACCTTCGAGAACAAGCCAAGGTTCTAATGCTGGCAGGGTCGGAGACTACTGCAACCTTCCTAACTGGTGTCACTTACCTCTTACTCAAGAATCCGGATACTCTAGCATCGCTGCAAGATGAAGTACGGTCATCATTCTCGTCAAGCGAAGAGATTACTGGAGACTCAACTAACGGCATGCCCTATCTGAATTCAGTTATCGAAGAGGGTCTACGCTTGTTTCCACCCGCCCCCTTCGGTCTCCCCCGAGTCTGCCCTGGAGCCGAGATAAATGGCGTCTTTATTCCAAAGGGTACTGTTGTATCAGTTGACACCTATTCTGTTTCTCACGATGAACGCAATTTTCCGGAGCCCGACCGATTCAAGCCTGGTCGCTGGATGGATGGTGGGCGTAAAGTCAACAAAGACGCAAGCCGTCCGTTCTCGCTTGGCCCTCGGGGTTGTCTCAGTATCAATTTAGCATACCTGGAGTCTCGAATCACGCTCGCGTCTCTGGTATATGCATATGATTGGGAATTGATCAATAAAGACACCGAATGGTTATCGCAGGTTACGTTCAAGACTGTCTGGAAGAAGCCACCATTGATGGTTCGGTTCCACCCGCGAGGCTTCTCCGCCCAGTCTCAAACGCCGCTGCATAGAGATTTAGTACCTTTAAAAAAGTCCCAGACATAGAGATCGACGTATGGCCTCTCTTTGTCACGATATATGAGGATTGGTGTTGGGCCAAGAGATGCAATCCTCTCGAGTCTCAACCAAGCTATATTGTGCAAATATCTTGTCATATTCAAGTAGGATTGGCCCCCGGAACTTT
Organism: Fusarium bulbicola; assembly: GCA_013758895.1. Classification (NCBI taxonomy): domain Eukaryota; kingdom Fungi; phylum Ascomycota; class Sordariomycetes; order Hypocreales; family Nectriaceae; genus Fusarium; species Fusarium bulbicola. The sequence goes on from JAAOAI010000062.1 coordinate 51,979, forward strand.
AGATCCTCCCTCTAGATTGATTAGCTTGAATGCATGGCGTCTTTAAAGGTCTTCAAGAAAGCCCGAAGATCGATTGGCTCAGTCCACATGCTATATTTTGCCAAACATCATTAGGAATCATAGGTGTACTAGATAATAGATACCAATATTTGCCAGGGTTCAGGAAAGATTGAAATATATCTGTAGTTAATGGATCTTTTAGAGCCTGGAAATATAAGCATTATTGGATAGTTCTCCTTTGCGCAACATCCCATCTGACCTTCTACGATGGGCAGGAAGGATTCCAGCTATAGACTATTCATGAGAGTACAAAAGCAGCTTTCGTTGTCGAGTTACTGACACAGCTAGATCTAGGTGTACGCAGTAGTTTCGAGTAAAAATAGAGCAACGGCGGTAACAGGTTAGGTATAAGGCAAGAGTTGTTTCTCCGGTCTGCTCCACGCTTTTATCAGACGTAGACATCACGGCCTTGTTAACAACATCAGCTGCAAACTAACAGTTTGTGGATAAGGGTGTCGAAGCTAAACAAGGGTCGATATGATAATAAAACCATACATCGATACCCCAAAAAGGAAAGTCTACCAAAGTCGCTTATGAGAGGGTTGCCCAGATCATCAGCCGAGAAATATTGAGCACCAAGTTTTCTCTGCCTCGCCGCGTATTCATGTCAAACCAAGGTGTTGAGTGAAAGTAAAGGAATGGATCGGCTTTATCATCTTCGAAATTGTCCAAGTACGCGTCGCTTATGTCGAACTGGAGCAGGCACGCATAATGTTGAGTAAAATGTATGATCACAACGCTAGCCAAATGTCAGTTTTATCTTTGAATAGCAATAGGCAAATGGATGATCTCACAATCTGTTTGCATCTCGATCTCGATCAGAAAGTCGGGCAGCCAGAGCCTCGCACGTCATCTGCGCGAGGCATGGATCCGAGATAATTGGCCTTCCATTTTCTATTCTTTGGAACTGTCTTTTGGCCTCGAATAGTGCCACGTGGGGTTTCAGGACCTGTGTACTGCCAATTTCGTTGTCTCGAAGGTACAGTCCACCATCATCGATAGCAGTTACCTCCCGATCGTAAACAAAGGTCCTGGCGCGAAGCATCGATTTAGTGTCACACTTGTGACGGCGCTCTTCAAATCAATGTGGCCATCTCTCAGTATGGTAGACATTTCAAGATCGAGTGATATTCCCTATGCTGAATAGCAAGTTCTAAGTCAGGATAGTCAACAATGATAGAATGAATTTGGGATTCTGTTGCGTGATCTCGCAAGCTTGTTCAAAGAAGTCGCGGTTCGCTAGTACACGCACTTCGCGTCATCGCGCTTCTTATAATACGCGTCTGACGTTGTGATTGGCAACTATACCCTTGCTTGGTGAAAGGAAAAATGAGGCACATTAGGCTGACAAGACTAAGCTGTAAGTAGCGCGGAATAATAGCTCGGCCGATCCGATCAACAGTACTAAAATCTTCAAATCAACAGCCGTCTGTCATCATTATCTAAACTCTGCAATTACTATCACATAATCGGTTATATCATATTACCAGCCCATCTATCCCCCAAACTTTAAGTCGTCTTCTGCACTACCTCGTTAGTCATGTCCAGCGCCAACAAGGCATTTCGTTTAGGAGAAGTAGCTGCCAATATTGTGCTACATCTAACGGGCAAGGACGCTGTTTCCGCGACCTGCATAACACGAGTACTATGGACGGACAATTATCTATGGCTGAGACATATTGAGTTTTTACTGAGCCTACCACAGAATACCTACTCGCTTACGATGGATTCTCCCATTCCTGCACGGGTCATTTATCGTCTGCTATGCCAGCAAATAAATGGTATCTCTGAACGCCAAACTCCTACGTCGCAGGTTTACCTTCTAGACGAGCCGGATAGTTGTGACTCTGTTCTCTCCGGTCAGTCTGGCATGATATTGCTATTTCGAGCCGTTGACGACCGCGAAACAGACGTCCATGTAATAGACCTAAATGGACTACGTCTTTTGCACAAATTAGAGGACTTCCAGCCCGTCAGCATGTTTAAGAATGACCGGCTCTGTATGGGGCGTGAGAATGGTTTAATGGTTACTCGCAACATCGAGAACTGGTCACTTGTTGGGTGCCTTGAGGACGAGAACGACAACCGCGCCAAGCCTCATCGAGAATGGCTTTCACATGGCTTACATCTGATTCGACTTCATCGCGAGGGAGACAGGAAGGGAACTATCGGGTTACACACTGTTGATGGAGAATCCCTTGCTTCGTTCTCGCATCTCCTGGTTGATGGCGCTAAAAGTCTTGCGGGTGGCCAATTGCTGACATACAGCAATAACGCAATCAAGATCTGGGACATCGATAATCGTTTTTGCTTGAAAACCTTTGCACACGAGAACATCCGTGAGGTTGCAGAAAGTGGCGGCTTTATTGCTTTTGTATGCGGTCAAGCTGATATCATTTGCCAAACGATAAATGGGGAGCCTGCTCCTAAGGTCCTTATCTGGCAGTTTGCCACTAAAAAGGAGTGGTTTACATTCTCCGACGGCGCACATGTCTCATATGAAGACAAAACGTTGGCAGTGCTCATGCCCAATGGACCTGATCCCGAACCCAACATAATTGATTTCCCTGAGGAGATTCTCACGGTGAAACTTTATCTTGATCGTTTCATAGCTCTCGTTACTCCAACCCAGCTGATTTGCCTCTCCAAAACCGGCAGCAGGTTAGTTGAAAAAACTCTTGCAATCAAAAGGGGGAGTGACGTTGAGCTATATGAAGATTTCTTAGGGCGGTTAATCATATTTTATCGTCGCGAAGGGTACAGTAATTCTTTTGATGGACTGGAAATACTCGATTGGGGAGTAGAAATTGGAGTCTACCCCATCAACAGTCCCAGGTAAAAGGCCCGACACTTATCGTGTCCAACCTCCCTTTTCACAAAACAACATCAACACCGTAACTTCATCGCATTATTTCAACAGATTAAAAGGGCCAGAATAAGACAAAGTGTATATCGTTCTCCTTGCATCAGAACGAGGTTTATAACGATGTACAAATCAGAAGTTCGGGTCCAGGAAATCGCAGACAGAGAGGGGCTGACTCGTCACGCGATCGACGGGATCATTCGACGCGGTCAACGACAAGAGTCGGCCTAGGTATGGCTGAACAGGGGGGTGGTGGCGATGACGGTGACACTGTACTGCTACAGGCCGTCCGGGCTTGCGAGAAGGATCTGAAGGAGGCGGAGATGGAACGGCAACGTCAAGGAGAGGCACCAGGCGGAGTTGGCACTGAGTCGAGATGGGTGCAGGTTATGAAATGGTCGGCGCATTTGCAGCAAAGTTACAAACCGACGCTGTACCAGGCAGGCCTAACACCGGCTTCCGCCGCTGTTGAGCAGCGGGTGCGGCCCTGTCGTAATCTACAGTATCGTATTGTGCTGTCATATGGATGCCGCAGCTTTTTGACGATTTAGGGGTGTAAAGTACAATACTGTACATGCTATTCCAAATCACCAACACATGACAAAAGAAGTAGCATCGTTCTATTGATGAGCCCCATGTGTCTGGTTTTCATTCCAAGGGCGAGTGTCCCCTATGCTGAATATACACAATGATCCGAAAGTTGCCCTCGAGCTGCCTCTGGGCCACAATCGATCGCTCTGATGCTCCAATACATGCGCATGGGCATCACCACCCCGTAATAAGCAAAGACTTCAGCAGCAAACTAATGGCACCGTCTGGGTATACAAGTGTCCCAGACTGTCCGCACTATCTAGGCCAAGCGCCTCTCTATTTCCTTCTTGAAACTAGCCCCTACATACAGTAGGGTTAGCGGGCAGTTTGGGAGTTTCGCGTATTGGCGAAAGCATTCCGAGCTAGATGTGGCCGTTCTGTCCTGTTTCAAGATGTCGGTAAGGCTATTTAGACTCGTGTAACTTGATGTGTTAAAGAATCGGCTGCTGAGCGACAACGATACACATGTATTTACTCATTATCAAATCCAAGAGACCACCGCGTACCGACGGATACTAAATTCAAGTACTTCTATCTTACCTCAGCTTCCTCAAGCTCAGGAATTAACGATATAGAAACAAGCAATTCCCTCAGTTCAGGGCCCGTCATCCATATCCTGGTACGGAATGGTCTGTCCAGACACACAGCTGTTTGATCTGCTGCAAGCTTGTCTCACTCGCTGGGATGAAGATTTACAGAAGATCAAGAAGCCGGGTGCCTCACTGAATGAAGAGCTGGCTCTGATTCATGATCGTTCCAAGAGGAGAATCGAGGAATTTGCTCGTAATCCTTTACAGGACAATGCTGCTGTTCTCCAGCAAGCACTGATATCTGATGGTCGACAGATCGAGAGGCTCGAGCTCGAACACAAAGAAAACGCCGCGCACCAGCAAGAGGTCCAGAATAGAGAAGCGCAGGGAGTAGCAGGGAAGATTCTGAGGGATTTGGTAGACATACTGAGTCTCCCGACCGCTAAGAAGCTAGCGCCGGCGCTTTGGTCACCTCAAGAGCAGCAGGTTGATTCCCACCTTTACCTCAACAATGATGCTCCATCGGGTGTAAGACGACCAGCCGGGCCAAATTCAGATACCTCCGTGGCTCGCACAGGCTGCACTAGAAGGAGCCGGAGGCTTTGCCAAAGAGCGACGCCTCCGGCCCATCAACCTGTCAATACAGAAAATAGCGCTGTGAGTACTTGAGCGATGGGCACTTTCTCTTTCCCTTTCTGTCTTTCTTTAACGAGGCCATATAGGCCATTTCTCGAAGTAAACTTGCTCACAATCATCTAGGCAAAGAGAAAGCATGATCCTGGTGCGGAAGACGAAAGACAGGCTAAGGTGCCCCGCGCGGCGGGCCTGAAAACTCCGCCCCCCAAAGCAGTCGAATCCGGCAAAGTAAGCTCACCGTCGTTGCCTTCCCTCAGATTCACTGATTCATATCAGTACAGCAATAATACTGATAAACCACCCGCTGTGGCCCTCAAGCGCGGTATGACGCTGCAATGCAGAACTATCACATTTGGTGGTAATAAGACCGCTCGTGTCACTCTTCAGAGACAACCCTCGCAAGGGCTGTGGGTCTGTACTGTACAGTTCCCAAAGGGCCAGAATACTCCGCAAATTAGCGATATCATGGGCCGCTCGATTATTCCTGGCTTCCTCCGACTCGCCAATCACGACCACGGACAAGTAGCGAGCAACCTGGAGAGTCAACAGCCAACCCAGCAAGCCGCACGGGCATCAAGCGAAAGGACACCGAGCGAAAGCCAATCCGACTCCAAAGGCAGTAAGGAATCAGACAAGAGTGATGACGGGAACAAGGGCTTCTAGGTATCTTTTCACGTGGGAGATGGGCGATAGCATATGAGAAACAGCAATTCAACAGAGCTTAGATTCACCAGTTTGATATAAAAGTGCATTTTCATATTTTTCCTATCTCATTTGGAAATACCTAGGCGTGCCGGCCGAGAGGTCACAGGGTCATCCCTTAACTTAATCAGAAGTCTCGACAAGTTTGATTTTCTTCCCGTTTCTTTATATTACTCTTCTCTTCCACAAGGGTGTACAAAAGCATACTGAACTGACGACTCACCGTTCGCCTCATTAGAGGCTCGAGTAGAAACGCGAGTAGGAAGTAACATAGCACTTGCTAAGTCGCTTTATTCTTGCCAAGAAAACAATATAGACGACAGGTGTCTACCATGGAGCGATGCTGAAGAAGTTGCAGCCTAGAAAGAGACGGTGGGTAGTTACAGTTTTTGCGCTAGACGTAGTCTCGGTGGCGCACTTATTGAGCACAAACTGCAGCAGTGACAGAGAGGGGGCGCAAGCAAACTTGAAAGCCAACTTGGCACAGCCATGTGCATTGACTGTAGTCTTGAAAGTCCAAGTGTGGACTCACTCTTTCACCCGAGTAGTAGGGAGACTGACCGCACAGTACATCGCCCCTTTTTCTATCTTATCGTTACCTACCAGTGGCGCTGTGCACACATCTTGAAAAGCAAGTAACGCAATAGCGTTTATCCGCCTTATTACATAGAGAAAGCGACTCATCTGCTGCCTAAAGGAGTCTTGTATTCAGAACAGATTCAAATCCTGAACTTGCAATTCCTCTTCCATAAGATTTCTCGAGAATGCGCAAAGGTGACTACTGCAATTGCCAGAATCTCTGTAGGCTAGTCATAGATAAAGAACAGTATGCATAAATGTGCCCCGGCCAGTGTTACTGCTAAATTATCAGAGACTTGGTTTCGTGCTAGCAAATCCTAGAGAACAGAAAAGCAGAGCTTGATAGCAGGTATCAACCTTAGCTAGAGTTTTATTTTGAACACCTGAATGGCGAAAAGATGGAACGTCAAGTCAGCTTAGTTCATCGCGAAACGGGAAATTATTTCTATCTATCTGGCGGACAGTAGAAGCTGGATGGGAGCTTGCCGACGTTGAAATAACATACGTGAGTGGGATACTTGTGATTCACTATACTAAGATTATAGCAGTAATACATGCCGAGGAATAAGCGAATTCTTGTTGTTTGCATCGAACTGCCTCAAATCTCTTCCAGAGACCCAGCCGACGGCGCTCTTGGCGGGGAAGTCTTGGCCATCAAAGCACATTACGAGGAATTCTCGCTGCATGACCAGAGGCTCGCCGTCGTTGAAAACATGTCTTGCTTATCGCAGTATCAGCTAGAGAGAACCTCTGCTAAGCCAAGACTTTCTATCCAATACGAAATGCCGACACTTTCGAGATCTTTCATCGGAAGTAGGAGCACAACGAACCAGTCCTTGGACTTTTCCCAAAATGCGAGATAGATGCTGCCGGCATCCGGGTTTGTGACGCCCACAAAGTATTCGTCCGTGCTCTTGTCCCCATGTAGCTTGTGGCTATGCCGTGCTCATCTTTCAGAAGACCCCACAACTAGACAAGAGACAAGAGAATTGCCGAGTTTGGTACAAGGGTCATCTTTCTCAACCTGACGTCGTTTCCTTCCTATGGATTCTGGCAATGCTCCCCTTCGTTCGCACCATAGTAGTCAGTCTGTCGCCGATCGCTTGGAGGTGCACCATGTGGCTGATTAGTAACAGCCGCATTGTTTGAGTCTTGCTGGTCAGTAAGAATGGCTGCTGAGTCTTGGTAGTGCAACAACCGTTTAAGGCGATAGCTAACCGTCTAGCTACGGCTCTACGGTTGCGCTGTGGTGGCGTGTTAGCACAGTTCGATACAATATTGTTTTTATGTAAGATGCGCGACCAGTATTGCCGAAAGCTGTTGATCATTATCGTAGCAGGTCTGATCAAAAAGCTCGAGACCTATCAAAATTGAAACGCCAAGCAACAATTAATGGCTATCAGTCACATGACAACGCTACTATTGATTGTCACACCTCAAAAGGGTCAATTGTATTCTCAGAAATGCTATACTCTCAAATTTGCGCGTGCATTTCATCAGCATTCGCCGGCTATCGCGCTACAGGTTAGGACAGGCAATTGAGGACAGTGTACGGAGTACGCCATACGGAGTAGATGATTGTTACATAAATACCTAGTTGGCACTACATATGATTGGTGGTAATAGTGGAGTTGACCCAGGTACATGACTGGATACCCTCCACGTAATCAATTATGTAAGACCTCCCCACAAAACAAAATCAGGCAACCCATGAGCTTGTGATCTTGAATTCTTCATAATTGCCCATCTTCCTAGCTTCAGTCAAGATAATTATGGGGTCTTCTGCGCCTCATCACCGACACCAAGCGTTACTAGAGGGATTCATTGACTTTTCTACTGACGCAGGTCCTTCGTTCAACCCAGATGAACTTGATAAGGGGAATGCTGTTCTCCGCCGCGTTATCGAGCACTTCGAGCCCCTATCGACTGAAAGGCCTTATAACAGACCTAGGCTGGTTCTTCTAACGTATGAGCATGCTCGAACAGATCAATCTAAATCCAACTTCTTGCATGCATTCCTTAAGGCAGTAAATAGTACGATAGATGGAGTTATCGATCTCGATGATGAAACGGTGGAAGAGGAGATTCGTTTGGCCTTGAACACCTTTGCAGATTTCCTGGTCGACAACTTCTTTCTTCCACGTAAGTCGTCTTTTTTGCTAGCATTCGACTTCAATATTCATCAGACTCTAGTCAAGGCTGCTGGAAGCAAGACGCCCCAACCATCGCCCGCAGCAAGCTCTCGAATCACGAGCACGCGTCCTGTTGTCGGGTCCGTGGAACGAGTGGCGTCACTTAGACGCGAGTGCCTAGTTCGTGACCGATATCGTTGCGTAATATCTCGCGATTTCGATATGAAAGAAGCTGATCGCCGTATTGAAGAGAGCGGATATGACTACGCTTCAGATGATCAAGGGCAATTAACAGGAACCGGGATTATTTGCGGAATTGGAAGTCGCGCATATACTTCCTCACTCATTGATGACTGCGACAGGAAACTAAGAGCTGGTAGGTAAATTTCCAAATCTACAATTTAAGCTAATATGTGGCCTAGAATAAATCCAAGTCAACGGCATTGGCAATACTTGATATGTTTGATCATGGTATCGTGCACCTTATCGAAGGCCTAGATATTGATCGTTCTCGGAACGCTCTCACTCTGAAAATTGATTTACATCGGCAGTTTGGCAATTTCAAAGTTTTCTTTGAGCCTACGACCTAGGCAAATAGCTACCGGATCGATTCAACGCTCCGCCAGCCATTCAGGAACCCTATTTTCCCAGTCAATCGTACTCTTTTTCTCACTCCGGAGCGAACCATCGATCCCCCGTCCGCTCGACTTCTTGCTGTTCACAACGCTATTTGCCAGATTTTACATCTAAGTGCCGCTGGAAATTACACTGACAGCATTCTTCGCGACTTGGACGATGGAGTCGTACAATCTGACGGCTCTACTAATATAGCCAGTTTGCTTTGGCTGAGGCTAGATTGTTGGCGGGAAAGCGCAGTGGTTGAATAATCAGGCGTGTCTTTACAACTTATGTGGCTCCGTATTTAACGACTCCTTATTTCTTAATAATGAATAACAAATAGGAGAAAAAATGGAACTTCGGCACAGAAAGGTTTGGAGGACTTGATATAAAGGCTTTCACAAGGAGTCGGCTATCACTTCATAATCAATAACCTAGGTAGCTAGACTTTCTTTTCTAGAGTTTTCATTTTCTCAGTAGAGATGCCCTCCTCTTTGCCGTGCCTGCCTGACTACGAGTCATTTCACCCAACACCCTGCCCCGTTCAACAACACATACCAATTCAAGATTCACTACTCTTCTAGGAACAATTAAGAGACAATTGAACAGTAATCGTCTAATAAGTTCGGTTGTCTCGCTTAGAATTTGGACTCGAATCGGATGGGCTTCGGCCGAGTTGTTTGGCATAAAATAACCCCAACCCCACTTGTTGAGAGCCTCTCTCAAATCTTGTCACAAGGGGGTCACAGCGTAGCCTTTTAATCTGAAGCCTTGAACCTCCAGACCCTTCCAGTACAAGCACGAGAGGTGTTCCACTTTACAAAAGCCACCCCCAAGAATACATTGTCCAACAGATATACGCTTTACTGTTCGCATTTGGTCCACAGTGCATAAGATAGACCACTTACATGTTTTTCTTGCGATGAATCGCTAGGCACAACGACTGTAGGAATAGAAATCTCAATCCATCGTTATCCCTCCTATCATGCTCGGGTGAAAGAAGTCATTTGATAGCCTTTGACTTTTGCTTAAATAAATTCTCGGATGGATCTGTCAAGACATCATCCTTAACGCTATTGAAGGTCACGAATTATTTTAATCCAGCGGTAGAGTCTACTTGGGCGATTAATCGTGCCAGCAAATACTGCGCCTGTATTCAATCCGTACCTTCTGATGCTCACCTTCGACCCGATTCCTCTTCCATTTCTGACGTTCGCATTGGCGAACCTGAGATGCTTTCGCTCTTGCAACACATCTTCCGTGAAATGCACAATCACGCATCTCCCAGTGCATCTGACATAGTATAAGTTGTATGGTCTTGTATACTGGTGGGGCATGCGGCGTTGATGCAATTCAAAAGCCTAGCCAGAGCCTTTGAGAATGCTAACTTGATACTTGCAAGGCATATGATAAAACAAGTCATACCAAACCATGTCTCCCGAAATCGTGTAACAGGCAGAGCACTCTATTCAGCCCATATCCTCCCCATCACTGGATCATGAATGGTTTGTCCATTCTGAGTCAAGTGAATATTGATAGTCGAAGCCATCGTCGCCATTACAGCCTCATTATCCTCTTGACCCTGCAAATGAGCCAGATCCAACAGAAGCCCATTGATCTTTCTTCGAACGCAAATTGAAATGACCGTAGCCATGATCAGAAGAACAGCTACTTCTATAACTAGGAAATAAGCAAGTTGATCCGGATAGTTGTTACTATGCCACAGTAGTCGGGCCACTTCAACCTCCAGCACAACAAGGTTGAGAAAGAAGACCGGCATCCAAGCCATTGCCAGATCCATCCTCTCGTATTGTACTTGTGGCGACCTGGAACTCAACTCGAGCTTGACGGCGGCGACGATTGTGAGTATAGCTGTTATCGTGGCACTTACCGGCACAGCTACTGCCGCGGACATACATCGAGCAAAACTATCTACTTGGGACAGGCCAAACGCGCCTGCAGCCAACGAGAGAATCGCCAGGCAAGTCGCAAGGAATGTAAAGACATTATAGAATTTCACGACAAGGCGAAAGGCGTGAGCCGAGCCAGCGCCGAGTCTCTTATCTGTTCAGATAAGTCAGTATGGAACTGTTGAGTAAGAAGAATACAAATAACTGCTGAGCCTACATTTGGGCATGGTGAGGGCTGATAGTCATTTCATGGGGAATCAGAATGTGGTATGATGCACGATACGCCAAATACGTGAGCCCAAAGATCGAATGCACCACGTAGTATGATATAATTCATGAGGATCTGAAGAATGAAGGATGAACTGCATCACAATTGACTGCAGTCTCAGTCCGTTTCTAGGCTCAAATAAGTACAGGAAGGATTGAGACACGTATTATGCTTTTGCACCGCCTGCGAACGGCCGAAATTCATTGGAGTTATAATGTCGATACACGTATCTATTGAGCTACTGTACCTGTAGGCTTTCTATTTCTCTCTTCGCTTTCTTTTCTTCTCCTTTCTTGATATACCTTTTCTTTATCCATTCAAGAGGCCGACTATGGACGGTGTAGGAACATATATGGCAAGCCTTCACAAGAGCCACAAGCTTCACGCTCCGAGTGCCTTCCTACCGATGCATGTCCACATAACTACTCCTGAACTAGATCTTGTACTTTTGGAATTATCTAATTTAAGTGACTATAAATCACCATACAATTTTAAGTCTGCATTGCTTCTTTCTGTTTAACTAGTACATTGTGCTACAATCGACCCCAACCCACCATGCAAAACATGGCTAGATCCCAATTAGTCTGCTACGGATGCGTAAGACTCGTGTTCGTTTTAAGTGATACCAGCTACTTACATGACGGTTAGATTCGCAATGTCGATATCAGCCATCAAGATGGTGTTTACAGACTAGAGAAATCTACAATTCGTATTCTTGAACCTCTTCTCAAGATGAGGCAACTTGAATTCGGGCTGACGATTTCCGGTCCTGACGATTTTCGATTGAACATATATGGCCCACAGCATAATAAACTCGTGGGACGACGACTAGAAGACTCAAGAGTTTCCCTGCAAGATCCTTCAACGATACGACCAGGGCTATCCTACAAAAATGCGCAAAGAACGCATTATGATCGTTTTATGCTCGATCATCGCGTCATAGTGCATAATATATTGGATAGCGCACCTGAAATGAATGACGTCCAGTCATGGTCGGTAGCAGAAGTAAGAAGAATGAAAAAGGAGGCACGCCGGGTTTCGAGTCATTTTCATTACTTCAAAAGACTACCAGCTGAGATCAGATGTATGATCACAACTCAGTTGACGGCGCACGAGATGTTCAACTTTCTGAGGAGTCACAAGGGTGCACAAAACGATGTGATCCACACTCATGGTAGGTCTAAGGCTATATGGGACCGTTGGTTCGCAGGTTACAGCTGGTTAGATAAAATGGTCAGAAGAGGATTCCAGCCAGCATTGATAGGGACTCCTCATAGAAGTCAAGATCATAAGAAAATCCATCTCGCTCTGGTGTTGATTGGCCAGCACGAGACAATGGATTGGACTCAGGACAGCAGAGAGCTCATACAAACGCTTCAGTGTCAAGAAGGGAACGCATATGCCGCTATCATGGAACATGAGTCGCTGCACATCGGACAGCCTTTTGGGAAGACAGAACTTCAAAGTCACCCCAATCTAAGCGATAGTCTCCGCGGCTCTGCTTTCCATACAAATCGGCAACTTTCGGCGTTGAAACGACGTAAGAAGACTGTAGAAGAATGGAATGCACAGACATTCATTTTGTATTATGAACCCCTGAAACCCGAGCCTCATCCCGGGACAGGCCTACATGTCACTACAGCAGTGATCCAGACATTCTCGAGCTCTTTCCAAGTATGGGATGCGAAGCAACCAGAAGTTTCGTGGCACTTTGGACAACCAGAGTGGGCAAAAAATGAGCCTTTATTACCGGGGAGTCGCGTGAAAACTCATTCGGGTTACTTATTTGAAAAGAAATGACGGATGAGGTTGGCGGAAGACCAAACGGATAGAATTAATGCATATTAGTAAACGGGACCCGTCACACGTGCCAAATCTAATAGTTTTGGTTGGCCAAAAACTCCTAACGGGCCTTGTTACTATCTAGTACACTAGAGTCAGATAGGATAAGATAGGACAGGATAAACTTTACAGCTTATAACTTGAGCATGACGCCATGACGAGCTGATGAGGCGGGGTTCATTTCCTGTGACGGATAAAACGATGGCCTTAGAGGGCAGTTAGGGTAAGCGCCGAAGCGGCTACTAAAGTCGTACTGCCAACTCTGCTTCTATGTAACTAATTAACATCTCCCACCATTAGCCCATTATCATGTCCTGTTAATTACCTCTGGCAGGAATATTCGGCTCGGAGCTCTGAGTACGGTATAGGTAAAGCTGGGTTCGGTAGGGCAGCATCGAGATATCGAGCCGGGATTCACATGTCGAAAATGCCCAACGCCTCAGGTGGCGCTTGAAAAAAGGTAACATTACGTCACAGTAGTACAGTGCGATCTGAGAATGTAGCTGAATTATTGACGATCGACGCGATGCCAGAAAGTGATGTGTTCTAAGCCATCGATGACGCAGTAAAAAGCTATCCAGTAAATCCGCCACTGGAGGGTCCTACCATCATAAATCCTCCGCCCACTGACCTCTAAAGACATTGTGGCGCTCGTGAATCGAAATCATCGACATAATGAACCGGGGGGGAAAGCTCGAACTTCTGGCCCTTTTCCTAGCGCTCATTGACTGTTTCCCGTGTATTAATCTAACCTCCTACGTCACCTGACGTTGACCCAGGTATGATTACTAATTTGGACAATAAAGCGATCTATCAGGCAACAAAGCACATTTTTGTGGAAGAAAAGGCTAAAATCAGAAATCTTGCGCCTGTAAAGAGATGGATTGATCGCAATTTACTTACAGGAAGTCCGGTGCAGCGAATTGTGACTCAATATGGCCATGAGGCTGTATATCACTCGGTCCTGCAGCTCCTGTCGGATAAGGTGTATGAGTCTACTTCCATCGCTAGTCAACGTTTTCCCGATCTATTCGAGTCCTCCACGGCCCAGACTGCAGCCAGAGCCCAGCTCGAGGAGGAAGTCAACAGGAGCGAACAGGCGACGCTAAATGACATCACTCAGACCTACCAAGATGACAGGCAAGATTCCTCTACCTCAGCAGAAATCACCACGGCAGTATACGGTACGTCAGACTGATCTTCAATGTCAGCGATAGTAACTGAATCTCGTCAGATGTTAGTGGTAGCACTGTGTCCAATAAAGTTGGCATCTCATCCTTGTTCCCGGTCTATCTGCCGTTTCCTATAGAGCATCTACTCATGGAACAACTACAGAAGATCCTGGAACTTGCTTGTTACCAGTATGGGGCTAGCAAAATCCCGGGTATTATGCAAAATCTGGGCTGGGATTGTCCAGAATCGGTAGAGCTCAGTAAATGGGCGGATCTCCTTGGACGTGAGGGAAACCTGGAACGGCATGGAGACGACAAGCCCTTGGCAGAATTGCTCGCTTCAATTGCACAAGTCAGACATACAGCCGTTCATCGATTGCGGACCAGCTCAACAGGACTGGAGCGGTTTCTTGCTGATGCAGAGGACCTAGCTGTAGTTCTGGGAGATAACATCTACACGAAGGCCATATCGCAGCTACGTTTGGACGCTCGATCAATATTTGCAGAGCTCACTCGGAACAAAGAACTTACCCAGCTACGACTGGAAACGGCCCAGAAAGAGATAGCCAAGCAGCGTGCCGAACTCGATGAGAAAGAGCAGGAGAATATGCGCCAAATGCAATGGGAAGATGATAGGTATCGCGCTCTGGCAGGCAAAAGGCTGGAAAAGGCTCTCCATGTGCTGGGAGACCTGAGGGTAGCATCAAAGAATGAGAAGGCGGGGCTGAATGGCATGGATGGCGACGAGGCCGTCACTATTTCTGGTGACGACGGCGAATTTGAGCATGCAGAGCAATTCGAGGATTGCAGTGAGGCATGATTCCATTGACAATTGTCTTGAGAGTCACTAAGACCTTGATATCTGCCAGAGAAAATATTCTGGAATCTCTCCTGATTATTTCACATGGGTGTGACGTTGAGTCTGCAATAGTTACGGCGCACAGGTTGGAAACAGTATTTAGGGACGCGTAATGTGATGTTCTAGTCCGCCTTGCGCTATCTTACGCAATGTCTATGTTTGACATTATGAAGTCGTTGTGCTGCAGAGCAAAAATCTGCCGCTCCCGGTACTAAGCGATGCTAGCAGGCTAGGCAGGCAAGGATCGCCCGGACACGGATAGAAGGGGCAACAAGGCCGAAATTGGATCAACATTTTAGTGCCCATTTTTTTAAAATTCCGAATGAGATAAAGGGACAGTTAGCCCCCGCACTTTCGTATTCTTTCTTCTTCTCTTTAGCAACACCTTCTGCCTAGCAAGTGCTTAATGGCAAGTGGTTGCCCTCAACTCGGCGGAATCAGACTGCCGCGCTCACCGCCATTGATGAGCTTGACGGAGCAAAGATTACCTCGCTCACGCGTTAGAGCTTGATGGAGCAAAAATCCGTCGCTCACGCGTTAGAGCTTGATGGAGCAAAGATTACCTCGCTCACGCGTTAGAGCTTGATGGAGCAAAAATCCGTCGCCCACGCGTTAGAGCTTGATGGAGCAAAGATTACCTCGCTCACGCGTTAGAGCTTGATGGAGCAAAAATCCGTCGCTCACGCGTTAGAGCTTGACGGAGCAAAGATTACCTCGCTCACGCGTTAGAGCTTGATGGAGCAAAAATCCGTCGCTCACGCGTTAGAGCTTGATGGAGCAAAAGTCCGTCGCCCACGCGTTATGAGCTTGACGGAGCAAAGATTATCTCGCTCACGCGTTAGAGCTTGATGGAGCAAAAGTAACCTCGCTCACGCGTTGTGAGCTTGATGGAGGAGCAAAAGTAACCTCGCTCACGCCTTGCGACTAGTACTGTAGAGATACCCGCAACAAACGACAGCGCGGTGACGTGGCGTATAGGGCCTTTTTCCTTGCTTTCCCTTTCCATTTTTATCCCCAAGGCCTACCCATTGCCCATCGATAAAGCCAATCCGTGTCGTAGGATCACGGATTAAGCATTGTGACTCGGCGTATATGCAATGGACTGATTTTGCCTTGACGATGGCCTGAATTGACAGCCATCCTCCACGGTAGCTTTCCACGAGCAAAAGCCCTATCACCAGGTTTCGTAGCAAAATGCTGCCTAGTTCAAACAGCCTACATCGGGCTGTTGTACTGTTAATCAACCCGGAGTGATTTCGCTGACCGAAGACCACCGGTTTAGGTTGATTGACATCACGTAGTGCGTTATGGGGCGCTTATGACCAGATGACGGCCAAATATGAAATGGTGAAGTAAAAGTCGATTTCCACCCTGTTTTATTCGCACCCGTGAGACGCCTTTTATTCAGCCACAGCTTTGACGTTATATTGTCCACTACTGTTATCTGTCCCTTTTCCCTAGTGCGCTCAGTGATGTTTTTGGGATTAATCCAATTTAATCTGTGTCCCTCAGCAGGCACTATAGGACAAGGTCTAAAACGTTAGCTAGAGGTGTCATTTGCGGTTGGGGCAGGCTGGAAGCATGTATATGCCCACGACAACCCAGCTTTTAGGATGAATGATGCAGGGCGACAGGCTATATGTAGAGTGGCCTGGTACGGTCTACTTTGGCTCGGCTGTAGGCGTTGTCTAGGCGCAACACTGGCCCTCCAAAACGCCATGCGTAGGCTCTGGTCGACTACTTTCGAGTAATGGTCAGAAAACGGAATGAAATAAGCGAACATGATTGAGACAAGCTTTTTCTATATGGATGATGGTACAGTCCAGGCCTTGAACTTTGGCCATCTTTTGTCGTAGTTTGACATCTGGACAGAAGCGCTCTGTTTGAAGTGGTACACCAATGTCTCTATCAATAACAAGGCATAATAATTGATCTCATAAAATCCTATTTTAGTCTTTTTCTCGTTTTCTTGAGCATTTTGATTACTGTCTTACTTGAAAAACAGCACGAGGTTGAGGTCTGTGGCGTAACGGTGTTAAGGTAGAATCGTGATCGAGATCAGAGACTGCTTATCGTTCTCCAAAAAGCCTCTAAAGAACAAACTAGTCTGGCTAATGTAGCTCAGAGAGTGTATTGTCACCACATCCGCCATTTTCACCTACTGTCATGAAGTGTAGCCACTTCAGGCCAGGGAAGGGTCAATATGATTGTTCATATTCTACATAACCTATATCACAGTCCATGGTAATCAGTGTTGGTGAGTAACGCGAGATTATAAATACAGCATTCCTCCAGCAGTGATACAACACACGTTAGAAGCATAGCGTTTCCTCCAGTCTTCTTTCAAAGATGGACATCAGATCTTTCTTCAGATCTAAAATCACATGCGAAAGAATAGTCTTCAAGACCAGCTCATGGCTCGTAGAAATGAAAAAGCTCGGCTTGCACCCAAGCTTTGTCGGGAAAGATGTTGAACGTCCGGAGGCCAAGAAGAAAAAGTTCATCACGCTTGTTGTTCCCGCAGACGATCCGAATGTTCGAGGAACTCTAAAATTGTTTTTCGAATCCTTGAACAACAACACTTATGATGAGGACACAAACGAGATTACATTCAAAGAACACAATCTTGTTCTGAACGTTTCAGCGCTCGACCAAGATGAAGTTATCACACTTCAGGCTCCCAGGCTATTGTTTGATAGGGATGAGGGTATTTATACAGCCATACAATATCTTGGAAGAAGCAAGATTTGGCGGCTATATCCACAGCGGATCTTGAGAGGCTCGGGCGACCCTCCCCAATTGTTGGAAAGCATCGAGAAAGGGTTTTCAATAGAGTTTCGCGCCAAGAAGGGTGAACCCTACCGTCAGGATTTCCAAATACCTGGGCCCTCAGAACTATGCCAAACTGTTTTTGGCTCGTCACAGTTACCTGTCGAATGGCGCGGTTGGTCGGGTTGGTTCGCTGGCCTCGTATCCCTTTAAAGACGAGGAGGCAGCTTTGTGATACCGACAGGGGATATGACCAATAAGATAGCTAGCATTAGGGGTACTCTTCTCCAGCAGTATATACTAGCTAACTTTAAGTATCTCTGTTAATGGAGCCTACATATCGATACTTTCGACCTTACTGAATGGCCACCTCGAGGCTGGTATATGTGGCGTATTAAATGATAGCCAATCAATACTGGTACCAACTCCACAAAAACACGGCAAAGCTGCCTCCTCGTCTTTAAAGGGATGGATCAACGCTAGCTTACTTATGAAGTCATTTGATTTAATCTGATTTTTAATTTACATCTTATGGCCTCAGTTGGCCATCAACCTTCATAGGAGTAAGGGAACGTATGAGGCTAGCTAGTTAAGTACTTCTAATTGCTATTAGTACAGAAAATCCTTTGGATATCTTCTCATAACTCAGTGGAAGACAGCTTTTATTCTTCGGTCCCGGCACCCGTCCGCGGGCTATAGGGGAGTCTAGCTGACTGGTCTCAAGGGACTATTGCAAGCTGCAAAAGGCCGGCTGCGAAGGCTGCAGCGCAAGGACGTATTGACAAAAGGGAGGTCAAAAGGAAGGTCGAAGGGGCGGTCAGAAGAAGGTCGGTTTCGAAGGTCAATTGGGGCAACCGGCTGCAAAGGAAGGTAGGTAGATAGGTCGGGCCAGCCTCGAGGCTAGGATTATCAGGATTCTATTTCAGTCGAGCCACTCGATGGCCAATTGCTTGTAATTAATCAGACACTCCGTCACCCTTCCAGCCATAAGGCTGCTCTGGCCCCCAATTAAGACAGGTGCTCAGGCCTCGGTCAACACGCTAGGCGTACCTCAGAGGTTTTGCATGCTAACTGCCTTTCCTCACTCTCGAGCTACTGCCGGAGTCTACAAGTGATATGCACAGTTGGCAATGACGCTACGGGACGCTGCTCTTTCATTCTTGATAGCAGGAGGCATCCGGCGACGGCGCTGAAGACCGTTCAAAGTCCCCCTCGAAATCGTTCGAGCAAGGCTTTATGCCACTTTGGGGCATTGCCCACTTTTCCTCTTGAGCTTCTTCAACGTCGCACCAGCTACACTGCTCTATGGATGGCAGAATGTCTTCCTTTTTGTCATCTTTTACTGTATCGCAAGAGCTACGAGTCATATCAGAAGAGGACAAAGATGTGCGAGTCATTCTTTATTGTGGAAGAACCGAGCAGCGTAGTAACACTCAGTAGTATTTAATGTGTGTTTGGAATAGTGGCGGATCGGGCCTTAAGTTGTAAGCCGTTTTTCTTATGGAGGAAGTTGCTGCACCTTGTCAACCATGCTACCTCTTCTTTGGAGACGGTTCAACAACCCTTCTGTTATCATACATGCCGTTGACTTTTGGCTTGCGGGTGTACCTCCTATGCGCGTATAGGTCGAAAGCCGTTCGGGCTCGCTGGAATGGTATGTATATGGCCAGACGCGCGGACTGATACAATACTTTGTTTGCGCCGTGTATCTGGCAAGATAAAAACACTTAGCCACTGTGTTGTTGATTATCAGAGACGAGCCATATTATGCCCGAGAGCGTGCCTTGAGAATGACGTGCTTGACTTCGGCATGGGTTTTCGGAACCAGTGGTAAGTCGTTGTCAATTCCAGAACCCTGTCACTGAGCATATGTAGGCACATGTGAGCCAAAAAGAAGACAAGAATGGCGCGTTGATAGAACTGGACTTTTGCGTTTGGGCATGTGCAAACAGTTTTCAGGTACCTCTGTGCCTTCGTTCAATGGCTATGTAGCTTGAAAAGGACGTAAACTATAGAGGGAATTGTGCCCTATACTCTCCTTCTAGATAAAAGTGATCTTGGTTCCCTCTACCTTGTGTTTGCACCTTAACAAACGCTATCAGAAAGAGAAAAATGCAAGGTATTGGGCGCTTGGGGACATCCTTCGAGCCAGGAAAGGATATGTACAGACTTCATCAGGTTGGTAGTCTCTCCGCAATCCATGCAAGAGCAAGTGACCTTATATCGGTTATTACAGCTGCTGACATCGCTTAAAAGCCCCTTCCCATGAACTACCGGCCCAAAGACACGCAGATTTCGATGGTCGATCACGATCTCACTGTACTAACAGGTGGCAGGACCCTTGATGACATACATGCACTGCCATCAGACACTCGCCGCGCCATCCTTCATAAGTACTTAGTAACAGAAGAGCCAATTCTGATGCAAGAACCAACAGGTTGGTCGAACGAAGAGAGTATCAAAAGATTTATCCTTCTAAAGGAACTCCTGAAGGAAGACAAGTCTCGACGGAACCTTCTTCTGGAAGCCAGGAGAGTCCTTTACGAGGAGAATTCTTTTATTATCTACTTCGATGATTTCTCTCGCTTTTTAGATGATATGCTGGGAAATTGGGAGGGCGCTGCTGCGGTCGAGACATTGCTACGCCATCTCACCGTGAGGGTGAAGCGAGATGAGTGCCAGTGTGGACAATTGATGAAGTACATGCAGCACGCATCCTACTTTGCCATGATGCCCCAGCTGCAGAAGATCTCTTTCGAATGGTTCGATCCGTCGAAAGACTTGAACTACGCCGACAATCGTGATGCCCCTGACGACGACAGTTCGTTGTCAAGCTGTAGTTGCGGCAAGAGGTCCATTACTCATAACTTTTGGGAAGATGACTGCACGGATGGCAGTGGAGACTCGAGTGATACCTTGAGATGGGAGTCTTCAGAAGATGATGGTATCTGGAGTTTAGATGAAGACATACAGGATTGAAGCCTTTGTCTATCAAATTTCCGCAGCCAGATTGACGTGTGTACTCGACCTGTATAGATACTGGACAGATTAAGTTATCTACTGATAGTTGATGCCGAGGCCTTGTGATGTGATGTGACACGTCAAAAGACATGCTATGCCGATAAAATTCAAGCTGCAAGTCCACACCAGCATTGTATAGTATTAGAGGTCTGTGAGAGTCATCTGTATTTTATCGGGCTTTTATACCATTGTCGAGTATGCCAATGAAAATCTCCAATATCTGTAACGACCAGCAAATACTAGCTTCGTTAGCCACGGGCCAGCCACACGCCAGCCACGCTACGCTTCATAATGCGCATTTAGCTAAAAATTAATTTATGAGATGTTACGTCAATGAGCTAGAAGAGTACTACGGATAGTGTTACAGGACCTTTCGAGCAAGTCTGGGACAGGCTCATAGAATACCCCTTCACTCGAGACCTCATCTGACCCCGAAGGAGTACAACGAAGTACAGTACGGGAGTGAGATCTCAATTATACTCAAGATGACACGCACACGTGAAACGGCCTGGAATGACCGCAAGGGGCCTGATTTGTCTAATAGCACACCCTGTCATTTATTATTTGAAGTCTGTATTGCGGTGCCTCGTAACCTCTTTATGCAGATGTTACTACACAGCCCAATTCCAGTTCAAGTAGTGTTGTGTAAGTGGCAATTATCTGCCTTGCTAGCTACAATGCTAGATATAACTGGATGTTTTCACCTAGTGAAGCTGGTGACTGGTCGATACCGTGACAGACCAGCCAGTGCACAACCATGAAGTCGTTGATCATTTTAACTTGGGCTGCAATAGCTCACGCGACTTGCGGGTATCAACACGGCATTTGGAAGCCTAGAGACGGCCAAGACTTTTCTCTTGTGATGAAGGAGTTAACTGTCAACCGTAAGGATATCGAAAAGCTCAATCCAGATGTGGATCTTGACGACATATATCCTCGCATACCCTATAATGTTCCGTTCAAGGTGCCTCAGTACTCTGGGCTATGGACGAATGGTTGCCCACCTCTTCTCATCATCAGAGACACAACGGATGGCTTGATGACGTACTCCGGATTGCCGTCGATATGGAATGCTGGTTACCCTGGCAAGACCTTGACCCGTACTATTCAGGTAGCAGTGGATACCAAAACAAGAACGATCACGGTATATACTACCAAGCCACCAATTCAAACGGATACCGAGCTTTCACAACACTCCACGCCGGCTGATCCATTGCTAGTCTCTGGCACCAAGGAGAATGTAAATAATCTCACTTCACATACAAAGGCTGCGGGGGAGTCCGTACAGACGAACGATAGGTCGGTAGGCACAGCTCACATGTCTGAGCCATCCTCAGAAGCGGGATTGGTGGATACATCATACAGTCCATCGTTGCATGGCCAGGAAAAGATCCCAACCAATATAAGGAATAACGGGGAGCTCGCAGCTCCAGCACCTACTAGCCCCACGGGCACACTTAGATTCCCACAGACGACGTGTAATCTTAGCGCTGATATACTCCCGGCTACTGAAGACGACGGCGAACAATCAGAAAGATTGTCTTCCACTACTACTGGAGCCGAAAGTGTCGAGTCGTCCAAGACTCGAGGTGGCTCCTCTATTGTTGATGAGGCCGCTCCCACCTCATGTATACAAGTCAGTGGCAGAGAAAGCACCGGGACAGTAACTGCAAACCCGGTCACATCACCCATGTCTCTTGGCAGTGTTGAGCCAGAGGCGCCCACGTCTAAGCGCGCCCTAAGCGACGATACTGACAGTGGGAGGAAACCTCAATCACATGCTCAACCAACCACTGATCAGGAAACAACTTATGCGTGCAAAGACACGCCAGAAGCAGAAGGTTCGTGCGCTCCTGCAGAATTGCGCGCTTTGTAAGATCTGTAGATGGTATCAGATTCACATATGTTAACATACTAAACAGGCACAAAAGGCTCTTCAGTCACTACAGCCGAGTCAAAGCCAGCTGAAAATGCTAAGCCAAAGACAGGATCGGGCAAAGTAAAGACCCAGCATGATGAAGCCTCGAGGATACAGCATAAAACCACAAAGGTTAAGACTGCAGCCACTGAAACCGACATTCCAGTCAGCGAACCAGCATCGTCTCTGGCGGAGACAGGTACAACTCTTACGATGCAACCATCGAAAGCTACCCCAGAGGCTTCAGTCACGTCAGCTCTGGCTAGTCAAGCCACTCTGCCAGAAGCAATATGCGGAAAACGGGTCTACGAGGGGTACTACTTGGTATTCGACATGCTGGTCAAGAAGACATCGAGAGCCTGGTGTCAAGAGTTTGCGGCTGGCAGAGCCATGCAAGCCGGTGATGAACGAGTGTCTAGCACCGAGACAGATCCAATCGATAGGGAGGCTAACTATTCTATTTCCTGGGTTGAGGACTGCGTAGGCCATGCCCAGAGCATGGAGAGCCCTCTTGGGTCGTATGGCCCCTTGTGCTCAGAGATATTCTACGATGCTGTGTGGCGGTCATGTGAGTGCCTTCTTTTGATAACTTTGGACAATCAACTCACCAAAAGTCAGGCCGTAAAGCAAATAATGGATTTGGGGGTTATGTCCAGGCCGGCTGCCTTAACTACACGATATATACCGGTCCTGGTGATAGAACATAACAAGATGGATTGATAACAGAGGAGGAGTCGCATTCAACTGCACATCGACACTCCTGTTGTTGCGACTAGACCGAAGAGAATTTAGGGTTTGAGTGGCCCTAGATGACGTTAGATAAGTGGGCCATGTATTTGTCACTTGCAGCGAGCTGATGCTCGTTCACAGAGCGGCCCTTATGTCTCGGTCTTTTGGAATAAGATAAATTCATCTACCCGGCTACAATTGTCAGTAAGGACTTTAGACTGGCTGAATAAGATGTAACCAGAAAGTAGTCGGGACACCAACGTCAGTCATGACAAGGCGTTACAGAATTAGATGTTGCGGTAATGCATATCCTTTGAAGTTAACAACTCTTGTTTAGTAAAAGCACACATCATCTCTCGGCTTCTGTCATTGTAGGCGGCTCTCTGGGCTGCCTAAATGTAGAATGTAGGACAATCAATACAGTACATATACCATTTTGGGGTTTAGTTCCCGACTTTTCGTTCTCGACGTACTTCCATAGGGCTAAATTAGTAAATTCTCTTACCGTGTGTAACCAAGACAGAAGAACGTGGAAAGCCCTTGACGGTAAGTTTCGTTCGAAACTGAAGGTACATGACGAAAAGACTATTTTTGTAAAGCTTCCATATACAATCATAATAGCTCGTATAGGCGTTGTGTCGGGGATCCCTCCAGACTTTGCATCATGTAGGATGAAAACAAAAGTTGTCAAAATAGTGCTTCACATTGGCCTTTTCTCTTGTAGCTCTGCAGATAGTAATTTTGGTGTAATTAGGCGCTTTGTTGTATAATTTGTTTCCCCATGCTGCTTTCTCTCTTTTTTTGCTGTTCTTTTCTTTCTATCCTTTGTTTGTTTTTTCATCCACCCGCAATCACGGCCATGAACTAGAGCTCAGTACACTCGTACTGCTAATACTGTTCTGTTCTATACACACAAATATTTCTACACTACAAAAACGATGCTAAATTCATTCCACTATTTCGGAAGGCTTCCGCCAGAACTTCAAGCACATATCTGGAAATTGTCAGTTCGCCCTGCGAAACCAGGCGTTCACGTCTTCAGCTTGAACAGTGGCAGTAATGAAAATCTCTCAACTAGAGGTGGCAACACAGTAGCCTCTCCAGCTCCCCCCTCTTATCTCTCAGCACCTAAGTGGGCCTTCGACCCGACTTCGAATCGTCCTCGAAACCTGAGGGACACCACAGCCTCATGGACGCAAAACAATCCGTCCACATATCTTCTCGACTCTGGCCTCTGGAGCGCCTGCTCACAGTCGCGCAACATCATAAGGGATAAGCTTGATGAGACCAAGTTCTTGGTTGTCCGAACGAGGGCGAATCATCAGGATGCGAATGATACCAGGCTGGATACATTGGGAGCTTATACCTCACAACGCCGAAGCATTGTCGTTTCACCAAAGGATGATCTTTTCATACTTCAGCTTGACCATCCCGACGCGTTTGTGTGGTATTTACGTGATCCCGCCATTCCGAGTGAGACGCCTGCAGGGGCACCACAGTTACGGAATGTAGGCTGGCAATACAACCCCATCTGGGCTACGAGCGTACGTGAATCGCCCTGGAGTCTAAGTCTCACTTACTTGTGCTGCTACATCGTATACGGTGTAAAGCATGGGGGCCTTGAAGCCCTTTGGCTCATCAACTATCGCATCAAACGAAAATACTGGGTCCCGTCGGAAGAGGAACTGAATGAACCGGAACCCCGGATCTTTGAGAGTGACGGATTCCGCTTTACAGAGGTGCCAGCCAGTGACGATGGCCCCTGGGACGAGGTTGTGCCTGACTGTGAACCCCATACGCTGGCGGACTTTGTTGCATTTGTGGAACTGCTTCAGCAGCTGATAAATCATACTCTCAGGTCCATCCAAACCCAGGTAGGAAAGCAGGAAATAAGCATCAAGATCTTGGCTTGTGAGCCTCATTGAGACATCAAAGGAAAAGAAAAGAAAAATTGTAGTACAGATCGAGATACGCATCTACAATAGTTCATAAGAGACATGTAAGCTATGGGTTCAATGTCCAAGTTCAGATTCGGGTTAATGGATAAAAATCTATCTAACATGAAAAAAGTCCTCGGTCTCATTCCTGCCTCTTCGCTCAATGTAAAACTTAACTCTTAAACCATCATACGTTATGTATTACGTCGAACCTATCCATCAAGTAACCTGCTCTTGAGCAAATTGGCGGACCTTAGTCAAGACTAGGAGATCGGACGAAGTAGTGTCCCACGAGAATTTTTCGAAATGGTAAGGAAGTACCTGTACTTCCGCACTCGAGCGCAGCGAGAGAGAAGTCCCCTGTTGGCAAACTTGTTTGCTCCAACCTTGGTTTAGGGGATCTGTGAGACACAGCCTGACCACGAAGTGGGTCGACCCATGCCACGCACTATAAACGACGAATGACATGAGGAGGGTTTTCAGGGTCTCGAGGAAGAGACCTGAGTGAGTTTTTAATGACGAAAGAGTGAGCAGATAATGCTTCGATGGAAGCCAGTGAACGGGTGAACGGTTATTCATTACCCTATACACAAACAGGAGCCGAAGGCGACTGGAGTACGTGAAGGACGAACGACTCCTAGTTCCAATTGAGTCCACGATAGTGGCCAACGAAGAGGTGAGTTGGATATGAATTCCAACGCGAGTTGAAACACGACGATAGGAGTGGAGCTGACCGAGCGAGATAGTGACGGAGCGGACGCGACACGATATGAGTGGAGTACTGGGTACGACACCGAGGCAGGAGGCCTCCAACCCCGACGAGGAGGAGACAAGGGAAGAGGCACAAGAGCGACGTCGTACTGTGCATGAGTCATTGTTGTCAAAGCCCTGGGGGTTTGCACCTGATAAGGACAAGGGCGATGGAGGCGTTCCACAACTGGAGATGGGGCTGCGACCGAACGAAGCGTATGCATTTCAGTGTCTCTTGACACTACTCCAGTTCCATCTATTTACGCGAGAGATCGTGAAGATGATCGAGGAACGAGACAGTCGTGATGAATTTTGTAGAAAAGTCCGCAGCACGAAAGATGAGCTAGAGTGTGTGGTGGCGGGTGTGACGCAAGTGCTTTTGAAACACGGGACAGGTAGAGACGAGTTGGTGATAACCTCATATACCTAGGTACTGTGCAGTAGTTATGATTTATTTACTTCCGAGTGAAGTGAGCCGAAAGGAGTAATAGCGACGCGAACGATCTGGGCACACGTCTTTCTCACCAGGAGAGTGGTTTTGAAATGGGATTTCAAACTTCTCATCTTCTTCAAGTACGTTTAAAGAGCAGTCGAGGGACGCCTGGCATGAACTACTAGTATGAGAGGGGACGCGTATATAAAGTTCTTATCTTTTCAATAGAAAAGCTTATCTTTTTGGGTACAGGGATATATCTTCGCTGTCGCTCCAATGTATGACACGACGAAGTAGTGTCCCCTGAGAATTTATTCGAAATGGTAAAGAAGCACTTCATATCGACTCGTACCTCGTCTCCATTCACACGTCCCTTCGGTCCATAATTGACTCGGGGATCCTGTCCTTCCCTCCGGGGGTTAGGTGATTCCCGATCGTAGCTCGGCCTACTGACTTGTTTATGACCAGTCGTTTTCTATATCACCACTTCACTTGAGGTGTTTATGACTCGAACCGAAGAAAGATAAGGAAGCTTCGCACGACAGCTGCACGAATTGGACTATTGCTACCCAGATTCACTGCTCCTCACGTGAGGCTGTGGGGAAAAGCATCTATGAAATTTCAAACTTCAACCCGTCGTGACCTAAGTAGGACAGACGAATTAAGACCAACTTCATGTGCGCATTTTCCGACGATGTTCTAGGTGCTGATGCCGAGAGCTGGCCTGGCGATCGAGGGATATGATTGTCTTTGATCTGCCTTGAAGACTTTATCGACGTTAATTTTTCTTTATTCTCATAAATCAATTCTAGTCCACTATACTGACTGATGATTGTATTATGGCTATTATGGTTGACAGGTGTGCCTTGGCCACCGCGCATTCCAGTACGTGGTCCAGCCAGGGTTGGCGTGAACGGATCTACTAGAGACGTACCAACTTCTTGCGGAGAGTCAGGAGGTCGCTAGAAGTATATGGTGGAGAGCTTATACATGAAGGGGAAAAATAATCTTCTTTGTTCAAGGTTATTGACTAACAACCTAGAACCCACATGTGAATTTGGATAATCGCAACTACGTTCACCTGCGAATTGGTTGACCTTGCGATCAAATACGCTGATGATTCGGAATGGAAGAAAGCTTGTAGGCAAAGATGCCATTCATTTCTTCTATCAAAACCGGGTTCGTTCAATGGATTTTAAGGGCATTTTGCTTATGATTAGTGCGAGTTTTTATTGCAGAGTTGATATTCCCCGACCGTTGAAATTCTCCAGCGTAAGGCTCTGGTTCATGAGTGACAGGATTATGCATGGTTTAATTTTGTAAAGGTGCCATATGCAGCTGCCCGACTGACGACCTTCAATCGTCGACCTAGGCGGTTAACGACTACGCCACAGTCCAACGATCGAGGAGGGCCAGGGTTCGGAATCAATCATGCTTCAGCCCAACCCTACCGATCTTTCTCAGTCCAATGTATCCCGCAAGTGCACAAATAAGCATCAAGGAGAACAGAGTCCAGAAACTCGCATGGTAGCCGGCTAGGATAGCATCTGGAGAGTTTGGGTTCACATCCCGCTTTTTGACCAATGTTGAAACGACCTGTATGATGGCCAAACCCATGGCGTTGCCAAACTGCGCAGATGTGTTGAAGACGGCACCTGCAACTGCTTGTTTGTCTTCGGGAAACACTTGAGTAACGATTACAAGTCCAACAGTGTAAAGGACGTCGATGGAAAACGGTAGAAGGATCTGTGCAAAGAATGCACAGATCCAATACGACCACCTAGGCTGAATCAAGGCCATCAACAGTGGTGAGCCTGATGAGACGAGAGAGGTGACTGCGACAAGCCAGACAGCGGGTATTCTGTCCACGATAAGACCCGTCGCCAAATTCAGGGCAAGCCCGACGACAGTGCTTGGAAGAATGCGAATGGCGGCTTGCAGAGCCGAGAGATGCTGGACGTCTTGAAAACTGATCAGAATAGTTAGTAAGAATCTAAGATGGGTGACCTGTAATATTCATCTCCACTTACAAGAGGCTGGTAAGGAGATCTATAGAATTCAATACTGCGAACGAAAGAGCGGTCGTGATGCAGACCGTAGTGAAAGCGGAATTTGTCCAGAGGTCATTGGGAATCAGGGCTGGTGCGTCCCTCTTGACTTGAAAATGCATCCAGCCAATGAAGAGAGGCGCGAAAATACAGCTAACAGATAAGAGTATAATGCTACTTGTTTCCTTGACACGGCGTACATCTGTACTGATGATTCTTTGTTTTGTTGGCAAGGTTAGCAAGTTTCTGATCATGATTCCAAGAGCATTGACTCACGCTAGAAAATAGCAGAGTGAGGCCATGAAGGCTGATGCGAGTAGTGTGCCCATCCAATCGACCCTGGACCTCAAAGAGTCAAGAATGTCTCTGAATGAACCAAGCCGCATGGACCGCGGTAATGACCACAGACCTACGGCAGACAAGAGTAGGGTGGTACCTCCATAGAGAAACCATCCAAAACGCCAGCCGATGGTGTCGACAAGCACACCGCCTACGACGAGACCAAAAGAGAAGCCCAGAAGTTGGCTCAAACCCAGGCAGGCAAACGATATATTGCGACCCCGGCCACGTGGCTGGGTCTGACTGACGAGAGCGACAGAACTGGCCAAATGCATCGCTATGGCGACACCCTGTAGTGCCCTCAATACAACCAAGTCCGTGCCATTCTTGACGAAACCGCAGGAGAGCATAAAAATTCCGTTAGCTATACATCCTGTCATATTCACCAGTCGCGCCCCCAGAACGTCAGCAACCGCACCTGCAAGTAGTAACGTGGAGGCGGTGGCCAGTCCTTGGACTGAAGACGGCCAGAAGGCAAGTGACGGAGCTAGGGTCAGATCTACGGTCAGTCGCGGGAGAGCGATGACTATAAGACCACTTGTCGCGCTCGTGGTAAAATTAACGCCGCAAAGCTGGAATACTGCCAGTATTCTTCGCAGACGCGATAACGACGGAACAAGGGCAGTGGTCGGAGGCTCTAAGGTATCATCATCCACTGCAGTCAGATGAATCTCACTCTGGCTTTTCGGTGGAGATTGTCGCGTAGGCCGCGGTGCTGGCCGAGAGGGAGGAGAATGCATGGCGCCCGTCGTCTCATGCATGATGTTGGAGGCCCGCTGTATAGATGAACAGTATACAGTAATGTAATGCAACCGCAAGTTCAAGTTTTCTGGCGCTGCATTCACATTCTTTTGCTTTTGCCGCTGACTATATCCCGCTGGTCCCCTTACTGATGATTCTGTAGGTACGGCCGTTTGTAGACATTTTGCCTGTGTTTATTTCAGGGTCCAAAATAGTAGTTCCAGAAAAAAGGTAATCACCAGTCTGCCTTTGACTGTTTACATCCAAGACGCCTAGAATTCGTCGCTTGACTTTTCTACGATTTGCCTTATCTACTACTGGCGTCCGATTTCTCCGGCAGCAGCGACTTTGGTGAACGCGAGATCTCCGTCGATCTCACTCTCCATCCTTAGCAATTTCCCTTAAACCATGGCCGATACGCAGTACATCCCGCAGAGGATGCGTGCCCTTCAGTAAGCTCAAGGTACCCGAACGACCATTTCTCCTTCTCTCTATTGACCCTCATAGGTATGACCCTTTCGATCAGGAAGCTCACATCAATGAGATCGATGTTCCGAGGCCGAAAGATACGGAGCTTTTGGTAAAGGTCAGATGTGCAACCCTGAGTCACTCGGACTGCCTTGTATTCAGTCCCGATTCTGCTATGAGCAGAGCCCCAAAATGCGCCATGACAATAGGGCGCGAAGCCACCGGTGTTGTACGACAAATCGGCAACCAAGTGCTGAATTTTGAAAAAGGAGACTCTGTCGGCTTCCTTGGTTTTAGTGGCTGTTTCGACTGTAAAGCCTGCCGAACATGGTAGGTAGTCAACTAGCTCCCTCGCTTGACCTATCCTCGGCCAGGCTTCTTTTCCTTTTCCTCTTTGATTGATATGTTTTCCTAAAGAAGACGATAGGTCTAGCAGCGCGTGCCTCGATGGTGCCAAACTTCGAGGTCTTACTGGGGACGGTTACCTTCAGGAGTACGTCATCGTCGACGCTCGGAGCGTTGTCAAACTCCCTCCGGAAATTGATGTCTCTACGTCCGGTTTACTATGCTGTGCTGGGGTGACCGCTTATAACGCAATTAAGCAATGTGACCTGACCTTTGGAGACACAGTTGCTATTATCGGCGTGGGCGGCGTTGGCCAGATGGCTGTGCAGTACGCGAAAGCAATGCGACTCAAGGTCATTGCTGTAGACACAAATGGACATCAGCTTGACACTGCCAAGATCCTGAAGGCGGATTACACTATCAACCCAGAGACCTGTCCAAAATATGCGAATGATATCAGAAAGCTAACTTATGGAGGCGTAAATGCCGCAATCAATTTCACTACATCCAAGAAAGTCTATGACGACATGCCTTCTATGATTAAGTGGGGCGGCATCTTTATGGCTGTGGGGGCTGCTGAGGAGCCTTTGAATGTCGATTGCAAAAGCTTGATCTCCCAACAATATGTCATCAAGGCAGCATGCAACGGTACTACAGAAGACCTCGATGAGTGTCTTCGCTTTAGTGCTAAGTATAATATCAAGCCTGTAGTGGAATTCAGGCTATTGGAGGAAATTCCTGCCGCAATTGAAATGATGAAAACAGGAAGGCTCTGGAATCGTGTGTGTGTTCAGTTCTAGATACGAGAGCTTCTGTTGATATCAATACTCCGTTACGTATTAGATGTGGATTCGATGTAAATGTGTTTCTAATTCCTAATCGCAAATGAATGCTGCGTGTGAGTATGTTCCTAAGGAGAGAGACTAAATTTATTTCTATCACCACGATTATCAACCCGTTTTTGAGTCATTCCGACTGTTCCCTTTTCGCGGCTGAACGGACCAGCACTCCGTGTTTCAAATCGTAAAATACGCATGTCCGTTGTCAGAGAACAAAACTAAGTGTGGTACTAGCATCTTCCATGGCGGTATACTGAACTTGAAGTAAAAGAATGGTTCATGGACACAGCTGGACACTGCGGCTTAGCGCATAGCCCGTTTATGCCTTTCTTGGAAGCTCCTGTCATGGGTCTTTCTTTTCTTATTTTTTTTATTTCTTTTTGCTCCCGTATGATTTGACGCTCTGCCTCCGATACAATCTTGACAAGGTATTGAAGGAGGAAGCGACGTCGGAATTTAGAGTAACAACAGAGGAGCTATTCTACACACTCTGCGGATGCAGATGGATCCGCGAATGCGTTTGTTGCGTCATTATTTCCATGCGGCACGGATGTGATCAGCCGATTGAAAGCAGGTGTCGAGATCGTTTATTGGTTTGCTGCGACGAGTGTGGGTCGAGTCTAGCGCTTACAACCTACGAGAGTCAAGGTCTTTTTGTAAAACTTGTGACGATGCCTTCATCCATATCTTCAATTGATGTCCACTTATTTGGTCTCACAAGAAGAGTCAAATAGTAAACAAGTTTTCCTTTCTTCAGAATGAGCAGTAGAGTAAAATTGTGCTAACACGTACAATTGTGGGGGTTTAATTAAATTGTAACTGTCAACAAGGGAATTTTAAATGAACGTAATCAAACTTTGAGCCTTTGGCTCAGAGCCAAGTAGAACTTGGGAATAGCCTCATCGGTCCCGGCAGGATTCCTTAATGAAATACGGACAGAAGCGACGTGTGAAAGAAAACGAGCGGAGCGAGGTGACTTGAACTACTCGTGGATCTGACCTAACGGAAGCCCCACTCAGAGAGTGGGCGGCAAAATTATGGGACAAGGGCAAAATCGTGGGACAGAGGAAAAACCACTTTAACTAATCATAGTAAATCGAGTAAAATAGCTAATTTAGCAACGGATTTTTTTTATATATAGATTATAGCTATATAAATATAATGAGAATATTGTATTTTTACTCTAAGGTTTCCAAACAGGTAAACTAGTCCGTACTAGGTTTATGTTTGCAGAATGCGTAGGGCGTCGTACTGAGCACGTTGGGTTGTCACGTCTCTTGATAGTCAATAGTGCGTGTTAGGCTTATTGAGGTAAAGAAGTGCTATTGATAGCTGGTAAGTGAATGTGTAATTACGAAGCAACATGACGTGTGAATGCAGACGAATGGAGTGAGACGGCATGAACTTGTAATGCCACAGCACTCTGAAATCCGAAGGGACGTTGACTGACAGACTCTTGTCAGTTGACAGAAACTTTTATGTTTTTGAACTGAAAGATACATTGAGCCCATCGATCACTTATCCGCTTGTCAAATCTCCAGCATGGTCTTGCCATACCATTGCCGTTGCTAATTTCAAACGCTGTGGCGGATGCGATGAAAACTTTGACTATTCCTGCATTTTACGGGATTAAACATCCCACTGTCAGCATGACGGCATTGTTTAAGAGCCAGTGGGTATATCACATCGTTGCCTATGCCCTACGTTCGACTTAGTCATCTTTGCAGAAAAGACCATCATAGCTCCTTGTACTCACCTCCAAATCATCCATCATATATGGAAGAAGAGCACCCCGATGCCACCATGGATCTGGATTGGGCCTCCACTCATAAATAGTCTAATCAGATATTTCCCCCCACAACTATGTGCTGTTGCAGTATTTCATATGTTCCTGCCACAACTTATCAGGACAACAGGTAAGCCGAATGAGCAAGATTGTATGGCGCTGTAGGGTGAACACCTTCAGTAACAGGTTTGTTGCCTATTCTTTGCTAGTGCCGTCGTTAGCCTTGTGTCTTGTCACTATGATGTAAGCAAAATCAATAGCCATACCATATAGCAAATTCGGGAATCTATCTCTTTCACCGGGATCGTCGAAAGATAATGCTCGAATCTCGATACAATCTCCGCTCCAAGTGCCTCTGTAGAAGCGATGCTGGTCCAAGATGCAGAGCTCTTCGAGCTGGGGAACCTTAGCGAGAATGCTGCGAAGTAGATTGACATACCAGGCATCAAGGTCTGCGCAAGACTTTGACTCCATTGGCCACCTTCGACGGATAATAAGTTCTGGGACCCGACAGCTCCATAGCCCAAATGCAAAGCGGCGTAAACGCTTTGTCGATTTTAGGGCCTCGGTGAGTACGTCAACTTTCTCATTCTGTCGTGCAATGTTACTAGTGGATGGCATTGAGTGATACGAAGGGTTATACCAAGTTGTTCGAGTCATTTGTAAAACATGTGTTAGGCTCGCAATGACGGCTCTCGTCTACAACGAGTGACTCAAGCTGTTGAAAAGCCGCCAAGATCGGCCTCCAATGCTTTGGATCCATGCATCTAAGCGGTGACTGCAAGTACCTCCTGCATTGTAATGGTATGAAGGTATGAAGCGCCTTGAGAGATTGACGACAAGTCTTCAAAGGCTTGTAATAAGTCGTTGAAATCTCCATGGGTAGCTGGACCGTTTCCAGAATTCCAGGCTTGAAATTGCGGATGATAGTCTCAGAGGCCGTCCCATTGGCCCCGTGCAAAATCAAATTGCAAGGTTTGCTCCATTTGTGTTTCGATCGGAAATGCTCTTTGAAACTCGAAGATTTGCCTTTGAGATCAAGATCGAAAGTGACGTCGTGAAGGCCTGTCATTCTTTCTATGCAACTGCCAATAAGATCGCTCGTGAGCGAAGCATCACAGAAATGCCCTGGGTTCTCAGACTCATTGATGTCTGTGATCTGAAAGGTAGCATGCCTGCAAAGTTAGCATGAGCTATAATTTGAACACTAGCGCTGCCAACTGTTACCTTGTTTGTTTGAACACATTTTCCTTGCGTTCGAGGAACTCCTGAAATAGTCTCAGCTTTTTCGCTAATCCTTCTAACGTGCCTGAAAGTCTGACTGCTGTGAAGTGTTTCGCGTCGAGTAGGGTTCGAAATAGCTTTGACACAGCAGAGTAGGCACTGAACTCTCGGTATGTGAGGTACGACCCAATCATAAGAAGGACCTCGCTTGGCATCTTGTCCAGTCTGCAGGCGCCTGCTATGTTCCCTTTGGCCTGCTTTAAGCGGCATCCTGGTACCGAGGTATCTCCGTCACTGGCATGGAGGTAACCAGAGAACAATGCTTGGTAAACCATTGGCGTGACAGTCTTGCTAACCGTGAGGACATTCCTTGGAGTTTGTAGCCTAGCGTATCCGGAAGATTGCAAAGAGATTGCTTGTTCTGGTCCACCAGAGTGTACCTCTTTCATCTCTGTATCGTCACGGACTGCCTTCATTTCCCCGACTCTCCTTATTTTCTGGACCTTGTAAGGCCGGCGACAGTCATTTGCAACTCGTTCATAATGAGATCCGACTCTCTTCGAGTCCCATTTGTATGATGGGAACTTTCTTTTCAGGCGATTGCAGAGTGAATCAGAAAGATTTCTCAGTTCACGATCTTCCCCGGACATGGGTTCTCTAGACCTGTTCGCGTCATAGAGTAGTTCCATAAAGAAAAGCTTCTGTGCTGGCGTCTATCGGTTGCTCGAGACGGTTGGTGATATGATGGAAGCGTTGTTGGAGTGAGCAGTTCTATTTGCTACCGGCAAAAGATTGGCAAATGAAAAAATGGTTGACTAAAAATATAAAGTACTAGATAAAATAGAAGAGAAGAAGGAAAAGCTCATAAAGAAACGAGAGGACGGTTACTCTTTTATAGATGTGCTTTTTTCGCCACTTATGGGAATCCGCAGTATCGACTTTCTGTTGCCTACTCTACGGAGCATTACGATTAACCGCGGCATTTGATAGGAGCGGATCTGGTAAAGAATAGCTCGGCCCCTTATCGTAAGCTCGCCTCTCGTTCTGTCCAATCCAAGCAGTTATCTAACGCACGAAGCTGGGCTTCTTACTACAGTCAATCAGGGCCTTCGAGTTTTTCTATTCTATGTAATAGGTCTGAGGTCCGCTTTCATAGCATATTTGACTTATGTTCAAAATCCTACAGATATCTCACAGTAGGCAATCGTTCAACCGACCCTTAGTGGATTGCTGGTGAGTAGTACCAGAAGTCGGACGAAGCTGCTTTGTTTGCATAGAAGTCCAAAACATTGTCCCGAGATATAATAGTAGCAAAGAGAAGCCATGCAAAGAAAGCCAAACACTCAAGACTTGTTATTGACCACAAACCTCCGTGTCAAAAATGTGCTGGGCTTCCTCTGAGACATCACGTCTTTCTCTCGACAGGTTCCATTGACTTCTTTTACAAGAGACCAATCAAACCATTGAATATCGGAGCTTGTGTTGAATAGAGTTATATAGCTATGCACCCGGTTCGATGACATGCGAAAAAGTCGGAATGCGGTTGGGAACTGAGATTAAGATTGATTTGACACAACAACCGACAGACAGCAGTGACACCGTAGTGGGAATTGCGAAAGGGGCAAGGTACGAAATAACTACCGCTTCTTGTCACAGGAAAGGAGTTGCCTTCAGATACAAATGTCCAGCAGCGATTTGTGATTGGTCAACTCACCATTCTTTCCCCCTTCGAGCCATCGATCAGGTGAGGCAGGTATTACAATCTTTGCTTCATGACGTGGACTTTCTCCGCAAGAACGCCGACGATTCATTTGAGCAAGGTTGCTAACTTGCCACGTTTGATGACTGACAGTACATTCAGTTATAAAACGAGGCTATAGCCATACGTTGGCTTGGACAAAGACTTGAGATCCAAAATTCTTCCCGCATCTTTCCTACAATCCTCAATCATCTTTGATTTTATTTCTTCCATACGTCTTCCAACCATCTCATTCCAGCAATTTGCCTTGGCATCCTATTCATTAGAGGCGCCACGTTCGGCGACGACTGGTATTATGGCTATCATTACACCTTCACGTCCTAGGAATACCCATCAGGGTAGACGAGCTAGAAGCGCAATCCGTCCTGCGGAAGGGTCTCTTTGGTGGAATATCCGACAGTATCCTCGCAAAGCTTTATTCAAAAAACCTGACCGCTGGTCTGATCTGCACAACAAAGTTCTCGGAGTCAGCTGGTATGAGGTCAAGATTGACAACACTCATCGAATGATCAGTGTGAATGAAGAGGACATCGCAAAACTTCAAAGCTGTGTTCCAGAACTCTTGAAAACGAGAGGCAAAGGCAAATTTACGGAACTGCTTCAGATGACCCTTGTGACACTCTGGCCGGGAGTGTTCTCCGAGGTGAAGAACATTCCACGTGTTTTTGATATTCACTTTGATACCCGAATATATAAAGAAGCAGTGAGAGTTGATGCTGCTTGGGCCTGCCAATCAATAAGGCCAACACCTGTCTCTCACTCATCAAATATGAATCTCAACCAGGTCTCACTCTTGGACCAGGTGCTTATATGCTATGCCGAAACGAGAAGGTGGCTTCGGCCAAACCCTAGAGAACACGATCCAACCAAGCGCCTCAATCGACTGCACCATAATTCATTACTATCGCCTGACCCCCACCATGACGCCCAATTTGTTGGGATCCTCCTGGCTATGGCACAGAGAGTGTTTTATGCGCAAGACTCCACTGAGGGTCTTCCTGGGAGTTTTGCCGACACAAAGATGCGGGTCATAACCCTCGATAGGGAAGCACGCGAGTTCATTGTGTATAAAGGCCATATTACAAAAGAGTTCCTGGCAGCATTTCACGCCCCTTTTGAAGGTGAACTGGACGAGGAAATACGCCTCCGAGACCCCACTATTACGTACACAAGAGTTCCTCTTCGACCTGTGCTTGATTTGAAAGGAAGGCTTGGAGAAGCATTGGGCAGAGAGATTGTTGGAGACTTGAGTAAATAAAGTGGATATATAGGATAGTTTTTACGCGCTTGACAACAGGAATGCCATTGTTAATTCCTAGGGGATAATGGCAATATGAGTAAGAAGATAATATTCATCTTTAACATGTCGTTCATTCCTACTACATAATTCCTTTGTGTGCAAGGTTCTGTTGGATTTGCTTTGCGCACAGGTACTAGTTCTACATGTGTGCTTCGCTTTACAAGTTCTACGGAGTCTGTCTTGGCGCCACTGGGTAGCTTAATGGCCCTCGGTGAAACGCTATAGCGCTTGCTTTACAAGCTAAGGTTGATGATAGGCTCATAATTCTCACATCCCTCAATTTCAAGCTTAATTTGGCTAGCTGCAAAATGCTCTCCTAGTACCTCACCTGCATCCATATGGCGTTGGTGGTGCCATCTCGTCTGCCTTTTATACGCCCCTCTGTGATTCTAAGAACTGCAAGCCTAAGACCGTTGGCTGGTATACATACCAGAATCTGCATGTCCGATATCTTATCATGTTACAAAGGAATATAAGCTAAATAAATAGTTGTGTCGATCATCTACTACGTCTCTAAGCCTCGAAGTCATCACATAGCCATAGATGATATGTACATGCTCCTTGTTGTTGACTATCGCCACCATTGGCAAATTCGCTATCGATATCCTTGGCCTTCCCCAACCCCCGCTCGTATTTTGTATATGAGGCAGCCAGCCTGAACTTGTCCTCCCACGCCTCCGTTGTTGCACGCTTTCCAAGCGTACCGGTGAAGGATAGTTTCGCACCTGGGTCCCTCTTCCCCAAGCGGCTTCTGCATATCCTGAGACTTACCTATGCAGTCATCCGCCCAACAAATGGAATATTCATAAAGAATGCCCCCCGAGTCTGCTTGTACAGATAACACACAGGCATCGCCAGCATTCATGAGCTCCTTGACGGCCGGTAGGGAACACCATTCAAAAGAAGTTTGTCTTACACGTTGATCGCGAATCTCAGCGTGACCTTGAAGTTCATCCTCGTTTCCACATATCGGCTTTGGTACAGTCGTCTGGCCAAGTAATGCCCTGGTGACAGTTTGTTGCTCCACCATGGTAACTGTAGACGTTACCAAGACTACACTGTTGGTATTTCTTAACTCCGTTGTCGAAGTTTCTGTGTTTGTTTGCGTTATGGCAACTGTTGTTTGCGCTTCTGTGGTCCCTGAATTTGAGTGAGGAGTCGGTTCTACGGCTGTTGCTCTGTGCCATGATGTTCCCCAATGCTCTTGCTGCGTTTGCAGTTCCTCAAACTTTGAACCGACTCCCATCGTCTCCGTTGAAAACGATTCCGCTGTAGATGTCCGCGAGCGACCCGACCTAGATGTCTTTGTCGCATCCTCAGTAGTCATTGTGGTCTTTCCTAACTCCCCGTCAAACGTGTTTCCGACCGACAGGACACGTACCAAAGTCATCAATGTCTCGATTGGTATCATGTCGTACCACTCACTGCTAGGTTTTCCATGTGACTTAGATCTTTCACTGGTCAATGACGAGGTCTGAAGCTTGCTATTGTCGACAGTAGGCGAAGTGCTGATGAAGCTTGGTCCTCCATCCTTGTTAGCCCTAGATGATGAGTTTGGGGTCGCAATCGTACCGTGCATCACCAAAGGGACTGTGCTAGTTGGTAATTTGTATTTGTCGCTGGCACCTGTCCCATACTGTCTGACCGTAGGGGTGTAATTTGCTTCAGAGGGACGGAGCGGAATCTGAAGGAAGTGTGGGAAACCACTACTCCAGGAGCCCAGACATAGTCGTTCCTTGTATGGCACATTGTATGGTGTACAGTTTGCCATATTGTTCACATCGATGTTAGGGTTGAGAGCTTCGAAGTCCTGCTGAGTAATCCCTAGGACTTGTAAGACAAGTTCGATTGTCTGCCCAGCCTGGGGTATCCACTTGGCGGTGTTACATGATGCTGAGGCAATATACGTCCAATACATAGCAGTATGGATCTAGATGGCCCAAGGCATCTTCACCATAAGGTAGTGAGCATGCATGATGTGAAAGAAGATTCTATGCCGCCTCAGTTCAGCACCTACCTCTGATTTCTTCACGTCTTTTGCGAGTGTCAAATGGCCTTGGGAGTGCCATATTTGGATCAGATAGTCATCCTAGGCCGGGATAGGTAGAAAAAAACAGGTTGTCCAAAACTGCTCGCCCTATTCATACTCTCGTATTGGACGTTCGCACATGTACAGTAGTAGCTCCAAAGTGTGCGTCTAGTGTCTGTGCAGGGTATTGGAGATAGATGAAAGATATTCGGTAATAGTCATAAGCTAACACAGGAAAACAATATATGGCTGTGAGATAACTGTATTCACCACAGGGAGCTGCTGCGATATAACTTCAAGAGTTCATGAGACGTGGCGCATTGCCTAGCATTCGTAGCTCCAAAGATGGCATCAGCTCTATGGCTAAACAACCCAGGATGACATCAATAGCTAACTCCAAGAAGCTAGCACGCAAGATTTGTTTGGGCATAGTTGAAGGCGTCCAGATATCCGGCCAGCTGGACAACAGCAGCGCATACCACCAGGATATGGAACACTGAATGAGAACCCCATAGGTCGAAGTCTCCAGGATATTGACTCTCAGGAAACCTAGTCTCCAGAATCACGTATGTTAGGGCCGATGTTTTCTCTTGTCTGCCATATTGGGAGACTTACCACATAAAGCGAAGTTCCTAATAGGAGGCATCCTGCTTTTGCTAGAGTATACGGCAACGCTTTTCTCGTCATCTGAGACATGCCGAAAATGTGAGTTCCGTGAATCAAGGGCAAAAGCCCAAACAATCCAGTCGCTATGAATGTCGATGCTCGGAAGAGGCGGTACTTTGGGCCTTGGAACTTGGGATGCATCTTTACGAAAATGGTCAGGACTCCGATCAGTCCGCTCTAACGAGACGCAATGAATTATGTTAGAGTTGGATACCAAGTCATCTATCAGGAAGAATGTAAAAAGCTTTGCACATGAGTTTTACTAACCATAGACCAGTAAATATTGCGTAACAAATGTTCGCACCAGAAAACCAGGTATATTCCAAACACCAGGTCACCCAGTATAAAGATCACTACACCCAGCATGTCCAGTCGTAAGCAGAAATGTCCCACGCTTTTTGAGTGGTTCATGAACGTGTGATACATCACTGACAACGACAGGCACGCGATAGCTGCCAACATGAAGATGGACCAAACGATGGAATCGGCGCCCGTGAGCTTAGAGTACTGCTGGATATACCATTCGCCGATCAAGAAGAAAACAGCTGGGATGAGGTGGGAATAATTGTTGACGGACTCATTGTGGACGTAAGACAAACTATACAATGAATCGCGGAATGAGCTTGAGATGTCTCTATAGCCGCGGAGAACATAGTTGTTGGATTCATGTCGAAACCATTTTGGCATCTGATCAAATGACAGAAGAACTGGGCGTGCTGCCTTGCCGGACTCGGAAGGGGCATTGTTGGGCCCAGCCGTCTGCAGGTTTAGGAATCGAAAACGAGGTGTAGATGCCATTTTCTGTTGTACCTGACGATAAAGTAAGAAATGGAGGCCCGAATTTAAATAATGATCGAAATGCAAGAGGAATAAAGAAACGTTTTCTCCTTCGTGTTATTTCCCCTCCTGTTTCACTTACCATGTGCCTGTAGACCCCACTCTTTCATTATTTCTCACGACCCTTACGGTTCGCATTTGAATAAGACGAGTAGGCGGAAGTATAATAGGACGAAGGGAAAGAATACGAGGCACAAAGTCGTTCCGTTGATCTAATTCGGCCTTTCGATTCTATCTCTGTCGTATGCTATGGCATGTATGCTTTAATACTGTATTTATGCAACAGGTTCTTGTTAGACTATCGCTGTAGACTTGCCTCCTGGCATTCTAATCGACACTAGTCAAGCTTTGTACATAGATTGTTTCATGCTCTTGTATATGAGGCAGTCCCACATTGTGTGATGGATGTCTTGCCAACCCCACGAGCTTTTTACTTCTGAAAGTGCCGTGTCCATCTAACCTACTATGCCTTCTTCAATGACACTAATTGAGTTGATGCAGCATTGTGGCAGCTTCGGCCGCTTCTTAGGGTTGGCCCATCCTGGCGACGAGTAGTAAGCAGGTCCGCATCCATTTTCGATTGGATTTTGTCTACCAAGGAGTAATATCGGCCGAATGTATAGCTGGCGATTGAGGACTACTAAGTATAAGTACCATGATTTCGCCGCAATTCAACTCAAAGACAAATGCATCACCGAAATGACTCAAGCAATTTCTTTAGATGTAGCGTCCAACTGGCCAATGCACTGCACCGAATGTGACATCCTTGCACGATGGCAATGGAAGCTACGGGGCCCCCAGCGGCAAGATATAGTAGGCACCTGGGAGTCCCATCCAATCGATACCAGTGGATCAATACGTTGCGAGAGGTGTGCTTCATGCGCCAGTCACCCTTATGTCCGAACCATGTATGAACACTACCAGGTTAAGCCCGAAATGCTACATCAGCCCATTGTCAGGCGCTTCTCAAGTGATGGCAGTGTACAAAATGGTTCACCCTTGTCTCAGCGCCCCTGTAGCCCCGCGTTCGGTCTGACGCCAAATTATAGGATAGCAAAGGAAATCAAGGTCGATCATGAGTTGTAGGCTCATTTAGCAGTACTTGGAAATATACATAATGCAAAGTTAAGGCCACTTTGTTATTCGGAATAACTTGCAGTGGGCGGCAACAAAGATATAGGTACCATCCGGGAGCTCTGAAGTCTTTCGTTACTGTTCCAAAGTCGAGAGGTTTTACAATTGCTTTGGGTTAAATCTGTGACACTACGCCGTGATCAGGCATACCATGTTCTTGACTCATTCATCTAGCCACGTCTTTTTGGGGCATCGCGTGCATGGACTGCAGTTGCAAGTATGTCCCAAGTCTAACATTGTTGATGGAGGGCCATTCTGTCAGTTTGTTGCAAATATGCATGTAAAGTCAATAAATCTCCTCAAACCCTTCTTGATCTTACATGTATATCTATAAGGTGGTGTTGGGTCAAGACATGCTCGAGTATGTTTACAATTTAAGGGTACATAACCCGCGTTGCCAAAACTCACTATCTGTGTCTGTGAACTGTATTTAGGCCTCAGGAGATTTCATGTTGAATTCAAGGCAATATCTCCTTGCGGAGAATAATATTAATAATCTCCCTGGGCTTATTACGCTCCTGATAGTAAATTGACCCTTTCATAATAGATATATTCTGGCGGAGGTCGACGAGAACCTAAAACGGCCATCGGAGGCATACGTCAGTGCCTACAACACCCACGAGAGTTTGATTAAATAGACCTACCTGCACATCAAGCCAACTAGAAGCATCCTCAGTGTCTAAACATTTCGTTACGATCCGGCTAGCACACACACATATATATATACAAAGGGATAAAAATGCTTCTGCACTTCCTAGGATCACTCGCCGCGCGATTACCGCCATTTACTGGCAGACATGAAGATGATCACGGGTTTGGTCAACGAGGTTCCACTCGGGGACGAGTGAGAAATACACGACAGCAAAAGAAGAGCAAATTACACAACTACCAGAAAACATTTCTCACAAGTTTCCGCTGCCGTACGGCAAGTAGCACGACCCCGGAATATCGGGTCAGTATAAGTCACAGGGCAGCCAGCAGCAGTCACCATATCCGATCTTCCCGCACCACGGAGACCGGTGAACTTGGCAAACCAGAATATGTTGATAACTCATGTCAGACTGATATCTCTCCGCCGCCATCATATGAGTCGGTGTGGAATGAGATTTTGGATGGATGTGCAACTCCGAATGGGATGCAGTTTTCAAGCTCGTGCCGGGTCTTGTCCGATTCACGCGATAAATAAGGATTTGGTATGCAGAAGTCGAAATCTGAATTTATAAGCCGTAGCATCATACCAACCAGATGCTTAGATTATTTCCTTGAACCAGGCTCATCGATCATTGGTCTAATCAAGTTGTGAAAGACAACACTCCATCCATAGTACAAGTGATTATGAATCTACCCTAAACTAGAGCTCTATATTTGTACCTCATACTTGACATAAGCCTTTCTGACCTCCCGACATTATCTGATGCTAATGAAAGTCGGTCAAGAAGTAAAGAGAATAGCACGGGGGCTCTGATGGCCTTATTTTCGCATTAAATTAAAGCATGGAGGTTACGTTAGCAAGATAGCGATGTCATTTGTGACGAGAACCTTTCCAATCTTTATCGCACTCTGACGTTGGATCGGACTTTTTTGATGGTAGGCGTGCAGTCATGCATATTTTGTTCCCTCATAATAGATTCATGTGACCTAATACAGTAGGCTACACTGAATTGTAGTGATCTATTCTAAACCGTTCTTCGAAAAGATCTCAGTGGCTGGT
This sequence comes from Fusarium bulbicola, assembly GCA_013758895.1. Classification (NCBI taxonomy): domain Eukaryota; kingdom Fungi; phylum Ascomycota; class Sordariomycetes; order Hypocreales; family Nectriaceae; genus Fusarium; species Fusarium bulbicola. Next base: position 95,524 of record JAAOAI010000062.1, read on the forward strand.
TATGTGCCCAAGACTACCATAGAACAAGAATGCCATCCCCCCTTTTTCCATACAGCCAGAAGTGGATCCCAAAGCATCAATGCTCTATTCTGTACCTTTATTGAGGCTAGAAGTGGGCTCAAAAAGAAGAACGAGCCAAATTTTGGACTGTACAGCCAAAAGGCCAGAAAGCCGTATTTTTCAGATTGTTAAATTTGGCGTCCCCTACGTGACTCGTATAACCTTGTGCATCCATGTGAGCACAGGTATTCCTGGATCTACTATACGACCTGAAGCATCGCCTCGTCGGCAGCCTTATGAGAATCTAACTTTCTGCTCCACAGCTCTCCACATTCACGTGGCAATCATGAGTTGGACTGATCTTTTAAGGTCTTCCATCATCGCCTTCTGTCAAGAGCTTGAACAGATACGTGGTCCGGACGACGAGCTTAGAGAACAGCTGACTATAGTCAAAGATCGCACCAGAAGAAGACTTGATAGCTTTGTGCTTCATCCACGTTTTGATGATGTACCTAGCCTGCAAGAAGAGCTACTCCAGAATGGTCGCCATATAAGAGAGCTCGAGCTTGCCCACAGAGCTTCCAGAGCCCAGAGGCTTCAGATTTACGATGAAGAGATGGAAGAACTCGCCGGGAGAATGCTAAGAGAGCTGTTCAATATTTTAGGTCTGGAGAAGGTACGGAGCTTATTACCAGGACTCTCTGTGACCCTAAGCCTGGACGAAGACGACGCTATCCTTCGTCGCGATAATGAACAGATGTCGACCTCGTCTTGTCAGCTGGATACTGCAGTCATTGGGGACGTACATGTGCAGATCTCTGATCCCGAAGCAGGATGGGGCGATGAGTCTTGCCAGACAGCGCGACCAGTGGTAAACACATCAGTCACATGGTGTACTTTGGTAATGCTACCGAGCCATCACTCCACATTTCAAAGCATGCATATACTAATGCCACTGTAGGGTATGAGAGGCCAGGCTGAACACCCTGGCAATAACAGCCGAGGGTGGATTTACCACGCGATGACGAAAGGAATGTCTCTCAGACAAAGACCAGCGAGGCAGCGCCGTGAAAATTCACCGTCACCGCCGCTTCATGACGATATCCAGGCGCTGCATCAGCATGACGATGGCGGAAAAGCTCTGATTCAGAAGAAGGGTCAAGCTTTATGCAATAAAGCTATAAGGCTGGGGACTCATGGACACACCACCTGCATATTGGTCTTCAAGAATTCAGATGATGACGAATGGACGTCTGCTGGACATATACCGGAAGGCCAGCCAATCCCCAAGCTTGATTCTATCGTAAGTATCGAAACAGTACTCTTGACGCCTTCGACTTACAGTAAGAATAGATAGCCAAGCATGTGGGGCACCGGCAAGAGATAGGAGCAGACTTGCCCTCTATCAAAACCGAGAACAGTAGCCATGTCAGAGACGGATGCAGTTTCAGAAACATGACTGTATACGATGGGATAGGTGGTGCGAACTAATGGCGAACGACTTGTGTTTTACGTCACGTATGGGTCACCTGTGTGTCACTGTATTTGTAAACTCAAAATTCTAAACCTCTATTCACTATCGTTTTCGTAGCTGTGGTTTAATACCACCTTTTGAGGCAATACCGTCACTAATTTCCGCTCTCATCACTAGCACTCAGCAAGTACCTGCGCTTTGACCAACTACATCTCGCTATAATTGCGAGGTCTGATGAGGGGTGCTTCATTGTGCACGCTGTGGCTGCTCCTTTGAGAACCCGATATTCACCGTACGCACAAACTATTCCGTCTTCCCATATAGTTTCTTCTGTATCCCTAAATAACCAGAAGAACCCCAGGTATTGAAATTATTAGTTATGGGGTATCGAAAATGTTAAACTGCTCCGATCACGATAAGTCCAAGTAGGACATGTACCTTGCAAGGCCGGGCGGGATTGGAAACGGGGCTGCAACTGGGTTTTCTGATCCCGCTTCAGGTCCGCAATGACCCTGGTCTTTGTATGATAGAAGTGAGAACATTGGGATGAGTATGGTCGACACTCATTGCCTCAGGGAAACTGGAGCCTTGCAATTTGGAGGCGCCAAACTCCTGGGAGTCGCTATTCATGTACAATTCCAAACCCTATTGTCATCCATGTGATTGTTTTATTATATCACTTTTTTTCTTCCGTCATGTTTCTAGTTTATTGACTTCACTATGCATTGCTTCATTACCAATGATGCATCTCCTTTACTTTGCTTGAAATTCAAAGTGTAAGAGCAGGCCAGGCTTTTGTTTCACTTTTGTCTCCCCAGTATGTAGTCACATGAATCAAGATGTACATGGACCATTACAGAATGAACATGGAAAACCATTCCTCCTTCGAACTTGTAACTACAGTGACCATGTATGATCATTGTAGAGAGGACTAATCTCGTCTTGCAAGTCCCCTACCGCGTCTGTGCTGATGTAGGATTTCCAATACTCATCGCTTACCTCTCCTTCCACATTGGTATCATATTCGTCAAGCTTGATGCGATGTGAGGGTATAGTCTTTTCATGTATCATGTCGCACAGTGGACGTGCATCTCTCAGCCATTGTCGTAAAGGGCTTGAGTAGTTCTCTATTTCTGTCTCGAAAGCTGCAATTAACCTCTTTTGGTTGGATTTCGACATGTTCTCACCGTTCATACTTCCTGGAAGTGCGTAAAGGGCGACGTATTCGCCTAGGTCATCGTGTTTCAATCCTACTTCTCGCATGTCTACCCAGACTTTCCAGAACCCAAAATCTTTCTTCATCAAATTCCATTCGCGGTCGTCCAACCCATCAATCTTGCGGTTTTGGTTTACTCGATTCGCCATTCTCTGACTGAAGAGAACCCTTTGGTACCGTTGCTGTAGCCTTCCGCCAATCTTGCGACTCTTTCCAAGAATCCAGAGCATATGCCCAGTGTCGAAGTTGGATGCCGTCGCCAATCGCAGAAAACGTAACGCGCTTGAGAGATTCTCAAGAATGACTCTACGGTTCATCAATGACTTTATATCTGGTTCGGACGTCATATCTATTGTGGGCGTAGTTGCCCTTCTTCTCGGTGCTACCGTCCTCCTTTGTGATATAGTCATACTGGACAGTCCAGGCTGAGGACCGCCGCTCGATGTGGCAACTAGAGGTCTGGCAGGTAGGATATGGCGATACAAGCTACCTTGATTATTTTGAAACCCCAAAGCGGCCGATTGAAATTCGTTAACGTCGTTCATTAAAGATCCTTGCTGGTATTCCAGTTGCGGGGAATCGGTTCTGCGACTCGCAGATGCGCACATGACCTGACCCGAAGGCTCCGAGTTTGATGGGGAACGCCCATCTCGGGCTGCAGAGTGTAATACATACATCGTGTCGTTGAAGGAGTCCTCTTCAAAGTGCGAAGATGGGCTGACACTATCGCCCTGGGATACGAATATGGATGCCCCGTCCTGTTTTGCGCCCCTTATGATGCCCTTCTCGCAAAGGGACTCTGGAGTGGGATCGAGTTCTTTGGCGAGCAACTCTATGAACATACGAACTCGAAAGACCCGGACAAGCTCATTTGCCGCTGCTTGGCTTACATGAGGCCGCTGCATTATGATGTGACTAATCCCGATAAGCATGAAAGCGCCAGAATCTTTCGAATCGCTGTGCTGTGGACCCCTCCAGCCCTCTACTATAATCTGCCCTCCACTGGCTGACAAACGTGGTATGGGCTTATCGGATTCGCTGTCATACCAGTGAATGCAATCAAGATATACAACAGCGAATGCCCATTCTCGGCCATCGATAAATGGAATGATTATTGAGTGGTCGACACCTTCAGTCTCGATGTTATTGCTATCGTCTCGCCTCAATTGATAAACAGGAGCGATCTTCGTGTTCGAGCTTAGAGTCCTCAAAAGATCCAAATAATCCTCTACTATTGACCGATCCAGATGCTCGTGGCGTACCAGCTCCCGCAAGGATGAATTGACCCTGGCCTCGTCTAAAGTAGAGGATTGACTAATTTTATCGGCGTATCTCATCCAGCTGGCATCAACTGGGGGCATCAAGTCACGGAGAGGTTCTTTGGCCGTACGTTGCGCGGCCTCCTCAAGAGATGGGAAACGCATGGAGTCGGGAAATAACAGGCTAGTGGGGCAATTCGCGAAGCGCTTGTCTATGATTTGCGTTGCCGCTTTCATCAAAGCTAGTGTATTTGTGGAATGTGGCTGGTACGCAATCTTCTTAATTATCTTATAGTAGTCAACCATACTGTTTCTTTTCTTCTTGGGTTTTGATTACCTCTTCAAGAACGCGTGGGACCTGCACGATCAAAAGAAGCGGGAAAACACAACCTTTTTGATGTGAGCAACATAGTGTTAATCGCACTTGATGGCTTATTCTGCGCGATTGATATTTGGCAGCTTTCTGACTAGCCAAGAGTCCATTAGTGGCTGTGATCTGCTTCTCATTGCTATTGGACTGCTCAATGGATGATCAAAGGTGAAATTCGGAGTGCCTCTGGCCTGCCTAGTCGGAGACGACCAACCTTCATCAAGCGTGATAGAATCTTACTACTGGATGAGTATGACTCACCATCCTACATCATCACGTGTATCGAAAAGCAGACCCCAGGAAAATCTGGAGTAGGCAAATATCACAGATGCTTGGATTGAACTTCGGACATTACTTACGCGTACCAATGATCAAAGTGTGACCTGCAGCAATCGCCGAACATTTAATAGTGTGCTGAGCATAGATCAGTTCGTACTAATTATAGTCTATAACTATGCAATATACCCCGACGCGAACTGTCAATAGAGGAGAACATCGAGTATACTGTACAGTACAGTATTGAACACTACCCAATCTCCTCTTTCACAACATCATCGCGTGATTAAAACACACAGCGCAGTATCACGCCAGTTGAAGAATTATTCCTATCACGATGGCTCGAGCTCCTCCAGAGGGTATTAGCAAGCTCCTGCTAGTTTCACTAGAAGGATAAGTACATTAATGGGCAAAAGGGAACGGTTATAGTGACGTTGCTTGCCTAAACCTACAAGTAATGTGTTTTTCCTATATCAACCTTCCTGATCTTAATCGCGTACCTGTAACATACTTATCAAACTCCATGTCAACAAAGGATCGCCATTGCTTCATAATTTCCTTCAAATCATACCGGAAACCTGTGTTCGGTTCGGTTTCGAGTACTGGAGAATCATCGCGGCCAAACAGATGTGCTCCCTTTCTTTCGTTTTCGGCGATCCAGACAATACGATTAATGTTGTTGAATGCATGATATATATGACAAACAGGAAAGAACGGGTAATATATCATTCTGAGTTCGATATTCCTCCTTGTCCAAGATGATGGTAACGCCATAAGCTCGAGTTGTCTTCTTATGGCCCATGGTGTCTGGAGCCCAGCTCGTATCAGCACATGGGCAACAAAAAGGCATTCCAGGGAGGGCGCAAAGAAAGTATTTTCCAGAAAAGAAGGCCGACCTCCCCGGCGGGGCATATAGAAACTCAGTAGTTCATCGAGAGGCTCTGTACTCGACTTAGTGATACGTCTTTGGGTCATCGTTGTGTCTGTCAGACTGTCCACCAATTTTGTTGTGAACTGGATGAGTTTATTCTCGTCAGGAAGGAAGCATCGCCGTAATCGATTTAATGCCGCTTCTCGATCTGGAATCTTTCTACACCCTGGGTGAGCTCCGCGTTCCAAAAGGCGCAGGCCGATTGCACACTCCTTCAAGCGGCAAGCTTGGGCAAGTGGTGACATCTGAACTGTCTCCATCTCCAGCTCGTTATAACGATAGCCTGGTTGATCAGGATTGGCGCCTCGATCGAGTAGGGTGGTGACTGTGGCCAATGCGTCATCCCAGGATCCAACCTTACTGTACTGAACTGCACAGAACAAAGGGCTTGAGACCCCGTTCCATCCGTTGGGGTCCACCCCTTCCTCGTCTAGCAGTAAACGCACGATTTCTGCCATGCCGTGACGCGCAGCAACCTCAAGGGCCGTCGAGTCACCGAGATCTTCGCCTTGTTCAATCAGAAATTTTAGTTCCTCGATGCTTGTGTCCACGTGGTGATGCGCAGCAAACTCAAGGGCAGATGAGTCACCGAGATCTGCGCCATGTTCAATCAGAAATTTTGATGTCTCGATGCCTCTGCCACGTAATGCGCAACGAAGGAGGCCGGTCCTGAATGACCCTGATTTCACATAGCCGCGTTCCATACAGGATTTGACAACTTCGGTATGGCCTGCATACGCAGCAAGGTGTACAGCGGTAATCCCACTCCAGCCATCCCGCCAGCCTTTAGGGAGCATCGAGTACCCGTGACGCGAACGAGGATGCTTGATCTCTTTGCCGAGATCACCACCAGCCTTCAAGATGGATTTAAAGACATTTAAAACTGCTTCTGAGTCGTCATAGCTGCTGACAGATCTCCAGAGGGCCAAGCCTGGTCCAGCAAGATCTCGTTGGTAAAGAAAAGGAGAGAAGCACCGATGATAGTCTTTATTGCATCTTGATAGTGAAGCCAAAGTATGAGTGAAAGAAAGACTGACGATAATTTCCAAGAGTTCGTTTGGGAGTCGGAGCATGGTGCATCAGTTTTGTGAGGAGTCAACAACAGGTTAAGTTAGGATTGCTTTGAGAGAACTGTCCAACGTCCTTTTTATGAGCACTGTCACATGATCCCTATAGCTACGGACGGTCTTATTAGGAAGTATACATAGTAAAATACTGGAGTATCCTAGTTGATAACAAACAGCATAGCAATGAATTCTCCACAAAACTATAAAAGCTTAGTTCACGGATCTAAGGATGCATCATGATCCCGATACCAGTGCTTGACGTTGGTACAGTGATACAGGGAACTCCAAACACATGCAGGAATCCGCTGAAGATAAATACGGTATCAACCGACAGCGTTAGTATAGGCTTTAGCGTTAGCCAGCAAGGACCGTGTTATAAATCAAAGAAAGACAAGCAGCCAGGCTTAGGGCCCTAGTTCTATCCTTAACAACACTAGGTGGAATATTTTCTTAATTTTACTCACCTACTAGCAAGGCATATGACCTGGGGGAGGAGGTATAACGCCGTGTGCTTCTTGTGACGCAGGCAGTAGCGACAGCATGACAAAGATATTATGGACCTATAATTCCTGAGATGGAGAACGCCTCTAGTGTCGAAAAAATGAAGAATAATTTTCGTAAGCTACGTTGTAAAAGAAAAACAGCACGTGCATAGCCATGCTCACCTAGATTTAGGGCAGCTGAGCTGGGCATCTTCTATTAAGGTCAGCAAGGGGTCCATATGTACTCCATCAACTTTGAGTATTGTATTATGTAATCAACAGGCCCATGCCCAGAATGTCGGTGTGGTATCTCTAAGTCGTTTTGGAAAACTATTATCAAGGTTGCCATGAGAGGGCGTTTTGGGTATGGCTTTCCTTTTCGGGCGTCGACGCAACTTTACAGTATCTTGGGGAGGCTCATCAAGTCAGGGTATGGCCATGAAGGGCGTGAAGGAGATTTGATCCTATATGGCTGTAACCACGAGACAGCATTCTGTTTGGATACGAGATGATAGTATCAGATAGAACATGATTATCACAAGTAATGGTATCACAATTAAAATAGGTGATTACAGTAAAACTCTAGCTTTTGCGACGAGAACAAGCGACTTGAGATCCTACACCTTCGCTTCTGACAGACCTTGATGATTCACCCCGAAAGAACTCTCCATTTCCTGTTCCCTCTCACCATCGTCTCCTAGAACAGAGTACAAGGCCGGAAAGATACAAATCTTCAAGCTGCCCTTGTTGGTCATCGTGTCCCTGACTTGCATTATATCGTACTGCATAGTCTCCGCATCAAAAGGAGTACCCCGTTTGAAGAAAAAATATCTAAATCGCTTCACTGATAGCGCAAGTTCAAGTTCAAAACTCAATGCCTCAGATAAATGATCTTCCAAATTTGTCAGAGCCATCCTCTCCTTTTCCGTGAGACTACTTGACGGCTGGCTCATTCTGTGACTTTCCAAGGGCATAAAGTGCTTTAGGCCTTTTAACATCGGAGAGCATAGGCATTTCACGTTCTCCGAAATCATGTGTTGCTTAATATTGGGTTCGGAAAAAAGGGAATTTGTTGCAGCGAGTTCAATCTTCAGTAATAGCTCTCTCCCACCTGATTGTAGACTTGGTTAGTGTCCATGTCTTGACGAAAGGGAGGATATTCTGACCTGCACCTGCAATGATCTTTCTGTACTGATCCAACATCGGCGATTCAATAGCCAATATGTCGGGGAAAGCAGACTCGAAGACAAGATGAAAGATCCCAGCTGTTTGTATAGAAGCTAGAAGCTGCATCTTTGGAACTTTGACTTTCTCAGCACTTACAACAAGGTCGCTAAAACCAGCCCCACCTGCTCGCCTAGCCCAGATATCTGATAGTTCTGAAATGTCTGACAATTTCTCAGGAAGGTCGTCGCTTGAGCTCAGGTCACATATCCCACCAGCCGTATCGTAGACGCCAAGATAGAGGCAATTGAACTGCGCTTTTATGGGGGTCCTTTGAAATGCCAGGCTATCGGTTTCCAAGGCCTTGAAATCGTCTATCGATCGATTATGAACCTGAAGCATGCGTTGGAGGTTAGATATCGTTGTTCTCAACATGGCTTGTTCTGAGCCCGGAGCCCTGATGCAGGCCTTCACATCATCGAGTTCCTCTTCGAGTTCTTCTATTCGGCCCATTAATCTGACTTCACGTGCTCTGAGTCTGATTATCTCCGCTTCTTGACTCGGGGTCGCTAATTCCAGCATCTCCAACTCAGTCAGTATACACCTTTGAAAAGCAGAGATCTACCTACCATGTTATCAGCCGCAGCACTGCTGCGACAGGGTGATCCGACGTCATCGCATCTCCTCTTGACACTGTTTCTCGAATACCTCTGGCTACTGCCAGTCACAAGCTTGTCGGTAACCATAGAGCTGGTCCCCCACAAGAACATGTAGAGCTGGAAGATGTTTTGAAATCGGGGGGGCGGGATGTATGGTGATTGATGACTAGATAGATGAGAATGGTATGGGCGAAAGGAACAAACCTAGCAAGAAAGACATAGAATATAGGAGAACCAAAGAATATGGGAGAATCAAAAGGAAGACTTGAGTTGATCAGCTTGCTTGCAGATAAATAAAGGAAAGGCAGATCACGTGACAATTGATGGAAGTACTAGCCAATGAAAAAATAGCCGTTGTAGTGATTCAAGCAATATGGGGAATTTCGCGTTAATTCATGCCAGGTTGGTGAGTACCGAGGCTAGTATATCGTTCAACCCAGTCTCACCGTTGTATACTTGACAACAATAATCGAGCTGCATGAATGCTTGATGGCTCGAACGTCAGAGGAAAGAGGCATAGCCTGTCTACCAATCACAAAAAGATAAATTGTTCGGGGCGAAACAGCAAGCACTGAGCAACCTTGCTAGATCGAAGCCAAAAGGTCCTTGGGATCAATGGGTCATCCATCTACATTCCGAAGCTAGAAGCCGTAGCTTAGGCGCGGGTCACCCCATATTCATCGCCGATGGTCCTGTCGCCAGCAAGTCCTTGTCCCCGAGCGACGTAGAGGAAGGATGAAATCAAAAGTTCGTAATCTAGAAAATTTGCTTATATTGCATTGATTACTCACGTGCCTGCGCATGAGAAATTATCGAGATAAAACAAGACAAGCGAAGAATGAGCAAGATACATACAGAACAACAAGGTGTAAGCAACAACAAGAACAACCGCAACAACCACAAGAAGCGGAATAAAATAGAAAACTTAAAGGAAGTACAGTAGGTTTTCTCTTTCCAATCGAAAGAGTTACAATACTGTGATATAAGCAAATAGCCTGGACCAACTTCAACAGCCAACGTTTTGACCCTGGTATATCCAACTTTGATAACGCAGATAGGTGGGCTATTGTAAGAGAAGCGGAGACGCGGTAATCCATAAATGAAAGTGCTTTCAACCGTGGCCATTCAAAGGCGAGACAAATCGATATTATCTCACACTATGCAGGCATCATCGGACGGAAAGATGCACTGCGCCATCATCACTTGGTAGGATTATGCCGGACGCAAATAAGAATGCCCGCCAGAGGCGCATCAGTCACTGTATTGGGGGCATCGGCAAGCCAGGTCTCGAGGTCTACCGTATATGCGATACAAACGCTTCATGCTCCACCTACTGGGTGCTTGTTGTGTTCATAATGCTTGAGACTGCGTACCGCGCGTGATGTTGGGGAGTGGGGGGACTCTGCAGACAATTATGCTGATCAGGATATAGGCCAATGGCTATTCGCAATTAACAATCTTGCCAGTCCGGGGCTGTCTCCAGGTTCAGGGGCTTTACTATTCCTTCCCTCGCAGTTCGGAGACACCTTTATTGCCAACGATGCAGACACGAGAGATGACGACAAGCACGTATGAACTACAATATGGAGGGCCCAGATGAAGCGGTAAGCAACAAAATTGATGCCACAAGATTGATTGACAGGTTATTCCTTACGAAATAAAGGTGACACTGACGGCCTTACCTTCTTGAGAACTTTCACTAGGTACCACAAGTACTGCCTATCGAATCAAACGACGTCGGTGGAGCTACCAGGTCCAGGTACTGCGGAACTGAGTCGGTACGAATGATCCCATGGCTACGTGGGGGTATTGAGGGGGGCGACGAAGGATTGGTGCCTGCGCGTTTCTCTGAAATTACCGTGGTTTGTCGATATGATGGGTATGTTGACCTACTTGGGGAGATGACAAAGTCTAGCTGGCGGCAAGTCACAAGTAGCTATGGTCACTTGGATAGGTTTTCTGTCGATATGCGCGAGCGCCAAGGAGGCGAGAGCGAAGGTGTTCGATGGATCAGATGCTTTAGGAGAGAACGATTGGAAATACCAAACCATAACTGGAGGCTATATTGTGAATTCTGGGCAAACGCGCGATGGGACTGGGCTCGGTGTAAAGTGGCGGCTCATGGCACCATTGGCACTGCGGTATCTGGCATCGATAAGCCGAAGTAGTTCCTCCAGTACTTCTTGCCTTTGATTCCTTTTTGGTGTAATGCCCAGCTGGCCTTTTCGAGCTGAAGCACGCCTTGACATTCCTCAACACGCACTTGGCGCTACGTTAGAGATGAGAATGGGTCATGATGCCGATGAGTAGGTTGATCGAGACAACAGAGACCATCAGACGCGCTCAAATACGCCATTTTCCGTAAGATAAAAGGTATTGATTGCTTCCTGTATTGCCTTGTTCTGCATCTCCGAGCTATCTCTTGTAATTGGTAGCAGTGCGTGTAGTCTCTATACCCTCCGGATGTCAATTTGGACCAGATTTCAGGCACTAAGATTTTGTATCTGCTTGCCGATGTCCGGCGTGAGAACTGGCGCTTAGTGGGCCTCCATTATTATCATGAGCTTCAAAGGTTGTAACACCGAGACAGGAGTACACTTATCTAGTCGCATGCTCGTCTTCTAATCTCCGATGCACTCCCGCCCTTCGGCCCTCCCTATCGATCTACTAATTTATCATGTCGCCTATTGATTCCTAGAGTTGGTTCGCGTCTCCCCACCTACATAGGAAAGTCTCGTACCCGCTTTCTATGGACAACCTCGGCTTCAGGTATCACAATATCGGCAGGCTCGTTCGCAGCAACTGCCAATGTGCAACTACTTGTTGCTCGATCGCTAGTCGAATGTACAACGACAAGCGGAACAATGCTAGTCATATCTTCGAAAATTTTATCATGCCACGATACAAGCTTTCTTTTACGCTCCCAGTCTTACACTTAGGTCTTCTCTTCCTGGTATTTTCATATCACTTTACTCTTTCACCACAGTGTGGAACTCCATATCGAACCATGGAACGTGCCATAGTCTGAGTTACCCGGTACCCTCGAAAGGTTAATGGATCTTGGAAGATTGTTGACTTTAGAAGCTCACTTCAGCAGCAAAAGGTCTAACGATGTCGCCGATTGTTTCTTCCTGCAGATACAAGTAGCAGAAAATGGCTGTAGCCAAAATGATAGCACGAGGATCACATGTTTCTCCAAAGATCACAAGGGATCCATGATAGACGAGGCTCGAATATGATGTCTGTGCCGAATACAACCAGGCCGCACTGACTGCAATGAGGCAGTTCACCTATCTTGACCTTCACGACACCAAGACGTTATCACCATTCTTTGCCACAGCTGTAATTCATATAGTAGAGAACTAGCATAGTTTACCTGTAGGCCTTCCCCATACCTTACACAAAGCGTAAACTTATTCAACACCGAAGCTAAGTATACCATGCTAAAATGTGGCGTATATGTCTTGTATAAGCTGCTGACTGAACATGGGGGCGAGATACTCGAACAACGGCTTCTTGTAGCATTAGATGCCACTATGCCGCCGAACTTCAACGGGAACGGGCTTATCAAAAGTGTGAGAACCAAAAGGCAAAGTCCGGTGGCCAGATCTGACCTTCTTAGCCTCTTTCGGCTTCGAAGGGTTGATATGTACGTTCTGAAGTAAAATGGCGACCGAGGCGATGATAATCTGTGTCGCCAAAGATTCACCCGGACAGCGAAATGCCCCCCCTCCAAAAGGGAAGTAATGACCCTGAAGGCCCGCAATGGATGCTCTAGGTCGCTTGACAGAAGAGCTCCTGGGCCGCCGCTTCGTCTTTGTTGGTCCACTCTCAGGATCCCCCGGGTATGTCAAGAATCTGTCAGCCCAGAACGAATCGAGAGGGTGTTGTGACTGGCCGTTAGGAAGTTGCTGACCTGTGTTCCAAAAAGAATCGTCCAATCCGGCAAGCCAGCCCGCGAACATGACGGGGACTCCTTTCTTAATTTTCCAACCACCAGCCAGACAAGACTTATCATTAGTAGCTGTACGTCCGACAGTGCTTGCGACCCGTAACCGAAGTGTTTCGTGGTAGATGGACTTGATCAGTGGGTCTACTAGTAGCATTTTGACATCCGGCCGGCCGTTCGGCAGCTGCCCTTGGCAGGTAGACAATGTGTGCAAGCGGACACGATCCAGTAATTGTTCGTCAAGAATGATATGCAGGATCATCCATACAGCAGCCGGTATAGTATTTGACATAGTACTTTGCGTTATTAGCCATGTTACGTCTGACAGAAGCACCGACCTCTCTGTCTGATTCTCCACTGCCTATACAAAGATTGGGGCGTTGCTCAAAGAGCGAGAAGAAGGAGAATGGGGATCAAGCCGCTATAATGCTCCATGCATGAGTAAACTTACACGAATAGGTAGCCCAGCATCACCGCAGATACGCCACCTCGACTTAACCCTAAAGCTTTGTGGCGTTGGACCATCCTACGGATGTATTTTGTACCCCATACAGGCTCGTATTCCGCGTTACAGAGATCCTGATCACTCCAGTCGAAATTTTCGTCGCACCATGTACACCAGGTGTCAAAATTCTCATGCATCTTGTCGCGTGCCCTATAGCTGGACGGTGTCATCCATCGCGGAAGTCCTTTAGAGATGCCCGAGAACCCCTCGTAGAAGGCCCAAAAGTCCTCGCAGAAGTTAGGGCAAACTTGTAAAATCTTCTCCCCATACAAAGCCTCAAGATTAGCCCGAAATATGAGCCTTGATGCGAAGCTGAATAGATCGGGAATTTTGACCCAGTCATCGCCGATACGAGAATCTCGGGAAATCTCCGCCTCGACGTTGTTCATGAATCTTTCCAGTATCAATGATAAATTTTTCCTTTGCAGATAAAAGACGAAATCTTGTTTCTGATGCTCCATGATACGCCTGGATGTGTCAGGATGGTCCGTGTGGAAACCAACGGTGGATTCATATTTTGAGATTCGATCGTGGTTGAACACCTTGACGTCTTCTTCCGAGAGACCAAAAAAGATGGATAGAGCATCGAAGAGGCTAGGCGTCGGCACCATTCCACGCGAATCTCTGAACAAGCTCTTGATCTGCTTGCCAGGCATTGCTAAGTATATCTCTCTCCCCAATAGCCAGATATGGCCTGGAGCTTCGCGCAGGTCAACACTTGAGATGCGTCAGATAACAGGTCGGTACTGGATGACATAAATGGAGCCGGGTGAAGGTAGGGGGACGAAATACTTAAGGGCCGCATCTTGTCAACTCTCGATGCCGCCCTTACAAACACACTTCAAGGAGCACACGGACCGCCCCCATAGTGTATGCAAAAGTGGAGGGAGAACAAAGGAGAGGAACCGGATAATGAGAGGGGAAATAAAAACGGAAAAGGAAAAAGAATGAACGTGTAAAAACAGAGTTCGTGCAACATACACAAGCTTCCGGATAAACCCCTCAGGCCAGAGGATAGAAATCAAAAGATGTTCCAGTCTTCGAGAGAATAACGGGGGTTTCCTAGTGACACCATGATTTTGAGCTGCGACCGAAAATGCAGTGTAAGCTAGGAGAAGCAGGACAATAAGGCACGTCGACAGGAGTACTGGTTGCTGTAGAGTGTACTCTTTCGAGAACCAAAAATATTCGTGTAATAATAGCATGATGCAGTGATTGAAATAGCCAAATTGTCGAAGTGCTTGGAAAATCAACTGAAATAGACCGCGCGATCAGTCTGACGTCGAGCAGAAGACGTTTTTCGCAAGCGGCAAACAGATGCAGAGTCGTGACGCCGACAAACAAAGTACAGGTGGACATAGACAGGAGCCAATGTCAAAGAATGCTTTCCTGATTCCACAGCTTGAACTAAGACGTACTTTGAGCGGGTTTCCAGCAATGCAGAGTTAGCAATCGAGAAGATATAGAAGTTGCCGACTGGACTGGCGTTGGATGAAGTGAAAGGATGAGCTTCTGAAAGGGTACTGTATTCTATAAAACAAAGTCAATTGGGAAGTGGGCGAGGGTTAAAAAAAGGCCAACGATGTTAACCAAAATGCTGAAAGACCACGTCCATTGATAGCCGGGATCAGCATAATGTCTCAACTCTCAGCCTTACATCCAATTTTGGCCATCGAATTGACAACGCTATGTCAGATGAAAACAGCCAAAAGCGTAGAATTACCTCTTTGGAACTTAAGCACTCTTTGAAATGGTGACCATCAAGTTATGATGGCCAGGTTGCTGTAATATTTGTCGCGAAAGGTGCTAGTAAGCTAGAATCAGAACTTGACGCCGCTATTAACGTGTAGCCAAGCACTATTCAGACACTCAAGTCAACCCTTTTCAAAATCGGGATTACCCCAACGCTAGTCCAAGTTTCGAAATTCAACCCCCTGTATTCTGCAAAGTGGAGTAATCAAATGAATTGTACAACAATTGATTTTGGACTCTAGGACTAGGCTGCCGTTCAGGAAACCTCCAAATGTAATTCCAAGAAAGTTAGTAAGAGTATCCAATCCAAGTTTAAAACTTACCTAAGATGAATAGGTGCATCTCCGGCAGACCTCATGGGGACAATCTCCCATGGGTCCCCCAGGAGGACCAAGGCAGCCGTTTCCTCTGTTCATAGGTTCATTGCACCGGCAGCATGTCCACCCACTCGTCTTTAGGTCATTGAGGAAGCATTCAGGGCGATGGCAGAGTTTCGAGTCCGCAACTGCGGTGGTTGATCTACCATTTGCGCACATCGACCATTTCCCGGTACGTCGATTATACGTGGCACTCTCGCATATTCAGGGTCAGCATATTTCCTGTGGCCGCAACGATATAGACGATAGTAATTATTACACATAATGACAGTAAAAGAGAGTATATGATTTGGATTGGTACAGAAAACAAGAGAAATAGACAAGAGGTATCGATTGCTAACTAGGAACTCATATAACATGGAAGGCACGCTCAATGCAAGATAAATCGCATAGTGTTTAGCGCGCGCGAAGTATAACGATTCTTTGCAAGTATTTCTGGCATATCTTATCTATAGCCGCGCGCCAAATGTTTCAGTCCTGGTAGAGAGGGAGGCCCCGCCTTCTAGAGGTCCTCATGAAGAGCGAGCAAAGAGTGGAGGATACAGCGCTGGAAAACTCGTTTCCATAATGCGTGGTATCTATAAATAAAAGGAACAGCGGCATTTGTGCTATTTATAGATAAAGGAGCAGGGGCGTGCTCGGTTGATCTCCGGCCAATCTCTGCTGGCTGCTGACAAATCAACCATAATTGGAATTAAGAACGTGACCAGCTGCACCTCGCCCTTAACATTCCTTTTCCTCTTTCCAACACGAACATCAATAGCATGGGCACAATTTCAGAAGATGAAATATCACCTCCGCCACCTTGGAGTGTACTGGAATTTAACTTCCATAACGATAAGACCGACTCAGAGTTGGTAATTATGTGTAACTACCATAAGTTCATAATTTCCATCTCCTCCGACAGCTTCTCTCAATCGCCGGTACTGGAAAGGAAATACTTATTTTTTCTGAAGGTGGCCGAGAACTTCGAACATGATGGGTACACTGTCGAAGACTTTTACGACTGGATTGCTGAGCCGCTTCTACCTAAATTCAGGTCACGGCAAGCTTAACATTACAAGACTTTCTTTTCCCTGAGACTTCGAGATACCACATGCGAGGCGAAGGAGAAACCCTGGTCGCTATCCCATCCGACGGAAGCGATCATATGGCTCCGATATTTGGCATTAATCTGCGAGAAGAGAGTTGCATGTCTTGGCCTCAACACGACCCAAATGACATTCAGTTGCCTAAGAAAAAGAACTCCCATGGGCCTCCATCATTCAAGCCATCCAAGGTTCTGTTGAAGGATGGCAATGCCGCCTATTTCAAGCCTATGAGGCCCGGGGACGAGACGATCTTTTTGAACGAGCTCGACAAACATCGAAGCATACGCAATGCCCATCTTGACGAGTCCTTACGAATCTCACGGCTCATTGGCCTGGTGCGAGATGAGTCAGGTCTGACTTTTGGATTACTTTTGACGTATATTGATTGTGGCAACAAGACCTTACTCTGTGCAATACAACCTGATACGCCCGTCGACCTCAGACAGAAATGGGCCGAGCAGGTCCACGACCTGGTGCATCATCTGCATATTGCTGGCATTGTCTGGGGTGATGTGAAGCCAGACAATGTCCTTATCGACCGCCAGACGGATGCATGGCTGATTGATTTTGGTGGAGGGTACACACGTGGCTGGGTGCCAAAGGAGTTGGCGGGATCCATTGAAGGAGATTTGCATGGTTTGCAGAAAATTGAAGAGTTCCTAAGATACTAAGCTGGTAATATTGACTGGCAGAATCACTTGTTGCTTGGTGCTGTGATGTGTATAATCCACTGCATAACGTTTTCATACATTACTATGTCCTCGCCATTTCCTAACCTCTTTGACGGATGGGATATCTACTTGTGCTGCCTAAGGCAAGGCCAAACATATCTGCAACGCTATGCTTTTTGCCTGGACGTTCTGATGCACGTTTAGGACTCAGAGCAAAACCGCATTTGGTACATAGGATGACTGCTTCCGGCAAATTCTAATAGAGGCTGAGCCTCTCGAGCTTCTGCAGCTTTTATAGGGGTAAAGCCTACGTTGCTCATGCACAGAGGAGCGGGCCATCTTGACTAACCATGTGTAACTCTAATAGACAGGACGGAATGCGGAGACGGAGTAGACTTTATACGGCAATGATAAACGCATAAGTTTCATTTGGCAATGGTAATGAATACTGCTGTGTAGGTCTCTAGTCAAGTTGAACTCGACGAAGGTCATTCTATAGAAACGCGAAGTCTTTTGTGTTTTCTGATTTTATTGGTTAGCCATTACAGTATACTGTCTAAATTGTGAACCAGATGTGTGATTTGCATAATGAGTGATGGCTGTCTGTCTCTTTCACTTCAACTCAGAGACATAACGGGGTGAAATTTTGCTCATCAACTCCTTGTTTCGCCGTGCGTGATGGAACTAATGCACGAGGCTCAAGTAAAATCAGATCATAGCACACTCGCAAGAATCGACTAATCAAATACAACACGTACCAGAACCAGTGTTCATAGTCAAAACGACTCATTCTGCCCCGGCAATCGATAAATGTGCGCGTCCACGGCCATCGAAAGACATCTCACTGGAAGTATTTTTACAAACACGCATGATAAAAACACTCAATTCTATCGTTACTTATCTTCTCATGTGATCCTAAGTCACTAAGAATTTTGTCTGTAAGCCAAGGGGAAAGCTATTTCGCTGCATGGAGATGACCGAACGCCTGTCCAAGCCAAGTCATATATTTATCTTCCATCCAGGCGCCGATTAACCGCAAGGTCGCCATAATTGTGTACAAACCAATGAGACTATCTGTGCTTCCTATCGTCACATCTTCGAGTATTTCCTGTAGTAAGTCTGGATTAGCGCAGCTCTACCATCATGTCGGGGCACTGAGTTCAAGACACGAGATATACTCACAATCCTGTCCTGCCTATCGCACGCGAACAGTAAAAGCCACTTGTGTTCCATGACAATTATCAAAGGCAAAGTGACAATGGGAGCGGTAGCAGCTCTAGTTGAGGAAGTTCCAATCAACTTCTTTATGCGCTGGTGCCACGATGCAACCCAGATCCCCAGCTGAAGCCTTGCCTCTTCCAAATCTCCTGCCGCAATCTTTGTTTCAATAACCATGGCGATAGGGTCCTTTCTGACTGGTCCATAGACAGTCTGGTTGATACAACGCTGATTATCCGGTAAGCTTATAAGAGCCTGTTCGATTGTTTGTGTGATATCTGGCGGTGGACATATGCGAACGACCAGGTCTACCATCTTGGCCCGCGTATAATCATACATGGTGGCGGCTTGCATCTCGGGAAGAAATGGTTTACTGATACGTGCTGCCGTAAGAAGATCCCTACGTAGTGCAGGAAAAGGATCAAAGGCCAGCTTCAGCAATGGAGCATGGACCTCGAGATTCCACGTCGCCTCCGCAGCCTCTTCACTCTTACAAGTCTTGGCCGCCTCTTGGAAATTGCAAAGTGCAGTAAGCTCGCTCCTGTATTGCTTCGTTGCCTCGTCATCATTAACGTCGAAATACCATCCAGATCTGATCATTCCTTTGCGGTGCAGCGCTGTCAATTCTGGACGGAGTGAACTAGGCAGAAACTTTTCTCGGTGTAGAGTGATACTAATGATGTTATCGAAGAGAGAGGCAATGTCTGCGGGAAGTTGCTCGGTGGGATCGTCCTCAATGGGAATGTAGCGTAGCGGCTTTTCGAGAAGCTCGAGGGTGGAACGTTTGACAGGACTGGCGGATCGGTTGGTGGACGCACGCGAGGGAGATCGGTGAGAGGATGCGTTGGTAGATGATTGGCTGGGAGTTTTCCTAAGACTGGGTATAGCAGATAAGTTGTATAAAGGGATCGTTCTGGCTCGTGGCAAGGCATTGGGCGTCTTGTCGTTGTCGAACGGGCTGTCGCTATCTGGTGTCTGAGTCGCAAATTGGTGGCTTTCTGGGTTGTCAATCGGCTCATCTACGCGCGCTCTTTTGGGGGGAGAACTGTCACGAGTAGACGTAGATGAAGAGTGCGGAGGCGTTGGCATGTTGTTCCAGTCGAGTCTTGGCTGATCACAAAGTGACCCTCCGGTTACTTTTGCAGCTTGAGGATCTTGCAATGACGATCTGTCCATTGACTCGAACCAGCGATAGATGGACGCATCCAGTGATGCGCGTTCTAAAGTGTTCATCAAGTCGTGCGCTATGCGGCCGTAAGAAAGTGAAGCATGTAGTAGCATCACACTAGCACAGAATTATCAGAGGACAACTCGCCAGAAACCTGGAGTTGAGCTTAGGCAATTGAGCTGACGAACCGGGTCTTTGTTGATCAACGATCTTGTTGCTACGGCGACGAGTTAGTCGGTAGCAGGCTGCCCGGTCAGGAAAGGCGGTGTAGCGTTATTTCGTAAGCAACAATTTGGCGGGGCTTAGTCTGCAAATTGGACTCCGGGTTCGCCAGCACATTTTTCGGCCAAATTTACGATCTCTTTTCTCACAAAAATCTGGCGACGACGTCTGTTAGACTTAATCCTCGGTCCAAAACCAAGTCTACTAGAACTGTATTTTTTGACCCACTTCAAACCTCACGCAAGGCATCAGCCCTTGAACGTTACGGACCAATCATAGCTAGATCACCTCACAGGCAGGATCACGAACTACCATGATCCAACTAACTAACGACATCCCGCCTAAGGGCATCACTGCTCAAGAATTATCAGCAGAAACGCATTGCGTTCCCTGCTTTTGACCAATCATCATCTAGCATTATCACTCGATAAAAACTCAGTGCCTTTCTTGTACTGCATTCACGAAGTTAGAAAATGTAAAACACGAAACGCGTCGTCGCCTTTCTCTTGGCCGACCGTTATCGAGTTCAGCTTGGCTCCTGTAAAACGAAAGAAAGAACCCATTCATTACCATAATCTACGAAAACTTATCTGTTTATTATCCTTGTACATCTTCCACTCCATCTCCGCCATTCAATCCTATCTATTACATTTATATATGCTTAGTTGCAATGGTCATCTGGGCATCTGTATTTGTAAGCAATAAAATTACACTCTTTTACTACCAAAGCTGCAGAAGCCCTGAATGCTTGTTCTTCATTATAATTTGCCGAAAGCAGCTATTGTATGTTACAAGCGCGCATCAGAGTATCCAGGCAAAAAGTGCGGTAATATCAGATGGAGAAGATGCATAGAAACTACAAACAACATGTATCTAGTTCTTCTCAACTCTTTCTTACTCTGTGTATATCCATCTAATATCCTTGTCGATTCACATCCTCTTCCGCTACCCTCCAAGGCACTACCGTTCAATACCCCCAAGACCGTGAGTTGTCTATAATATAGAGGCCTGACTGCAGACCGCCGCCGATGCATACACATGAGAGCCTTGGCTACCAAATCCGAGATCCCACCCCGGGATAGTGAGACGCATAACTCTACATGATTGTACTAGGCGTTCACGGTGGCTTTACCTCGATTATTCATCAACATGCCAATTTCAACCCTTCGTAGACTGCCGTGGCCCCAATGTTCCAAGTCAAGCACCATAGATTGCTTCACACTACCACGCCAGATGCTTAAACTAGCTTAAGTGCTTTACTAAAGTCGGCTGTCCGCTAGTTTTGTGGTAAGTTGTCGAGGCCAGAACGAATGGGACATTGTTGGCCTAGGTGCGGAAAACATATTTAAGTTTACGTATGCTGATGTTACCCTTGAATTAATGGTAACTCTCGATGAAAGGAGAATATGGAAGGAAAGATTTCTTAAATTTCAGGCCACATCTTCCTCGGTGTATGCTATGGCGATACCAGAGGTAAATGTTCTATTCTTCGAATAATGGAGCATCTATGGGAATATCTCAACTCAAAGGGCATCTTTTCCAAGCAATGTACTTCTCGCAACTTTCAATCAGAGCGACGGGGGCCGGAGACTTAAGGCATGGTGGGGTCATTACTTCTTGTGTCGACGGGATAAACACGATCGAGTAAGAACCCAACAGTGTTCCTACTCGGGGTCCACGAGTTCGATAAGTCCCACATAGAAGAAGGCCAGCTACCAGAGTGTTAGCCTCTAATCAAGGATCTGATGAGAACGCATTCTGACTCACCAGCTGCGGACAGTTCTCGTAGATCTCTTCCCTGTTGTGTCGTGTCACTTCGCCATCAGGCCACTTCAGAACAACATAGTAGGTATTCGAAAGCTCATCAAGCTCCATACTGTCAATTTTTGCAAGACGCCAACTACGTTGATGACCGCCTGCCGCAGCTTGTTTTCCAGTCGTTGTTGTATCTTTCTGTGACCGTGTTCTCATAATTTCGAGATAGCCAGGATAGAATAATTATTTCAACAATGCCTTAGATATGGCCAACGGAATACTGTACATGCCGCTAAATGTACAGTACCATGTGGGCGTATGGAATTATCTTTGTATATCATTCCAATACTATTGTAGAATTGCACTAAACTGCATGTACAGTAGGGTACAGATATACAGTGCCGGCCGAAATCAGAGCACGCCTTGGCTTTCTATAAAAAGTTTCCCAGCTGGGCCATTTGTGGCTAGTGTGGCTTTTACAGTACGTAGAATGCAGTCACACTATCATGGCTTACAGTCGTCCAAAATGGCTGCTTATAGCTGTAAGAAACTTAGCTTATTGTCTCTGTGCTGCGATATGCATCCAGGAAACGCTTATGCCTTATTCTCTTAGTATCGAGAATGATAGATGGTGACCTTCTAGCAGAAATAAGCAGCCATAGTTCATCAGGGTGTGCGAAACGGCTCTCTGCACTATGCTAAGCCACGTCTCTAGCATGGTCCATGCTCAGAAACTTTTTGTAGAAAGCCTCTGATTTCGGCCGGGACTGTAATTCATTCATAAGACGGTTGTTTAAAAAAAAAAAAGCCTCATAGCCCCTGTACATGGGCAGACGGCTGATGACGTAATGTACTTATTACACGCATGACTCGCTAACGTTGTCATGGAGGGAATTGATAATTGTTAGTAAACAATAAAGCCGGGCCGGTACCGGACTAATATCAGATGATCGCTAAGCCCTATTTTCTCACGAATACACTGACTGGATGTTACTCGAAATATCATTTCGTAATGGCCTAATGCCGCTACCCCCGAAATGCTATTATTGCCCTGAGATTACTGTGTTGAAATTAGTACTGCCTTTCTTGTCCACTGTCACTATTTGGTCCATTTTGGGACACTTCTGACAATGTTGCCCAAGTCCGCTACTGATGCTGGACCCGCACCTGACCATACTATAAGCAATATCAGCTGTATATTTTTAATTTGATGAATGCTTTACTGTAAAATGAATATGTAGTTAATCTGGTGTGTTCTATGTAATAGGTATGCTGATATATAACAGAATTGCTTTTGCGTATGTGATGAAAGCTTCCCAGCTTGCTTGAAGCAAATCTCACCAGTGAGAAGCTGGTGGCCGTGGCATACTAAGCTTGCTGTCTTGAAATGGCTACCAGAAGCTTTTCTACCATTGTTAGCAATACTCCATCATAATTGAGCAACGTAACCCTAACCCTAACCCTAACCTCGAGAAGAAGGGGACAGGGCCTACAGTGTCTGGCAGCGGTCTCAGGTGAGCACCGGAGAACAGAAGAACCATCATACAATCCCTGAGGAGTTAACCCTAACACATTGCCTCGACCTTGGCATCCACACCAGTAATCCAGAAAGGATGGTCAAATTTTACACCAAGCATGATATACCAGAAGGCGTGGCATGGCATTATGTTTCCGATGTCAAGTACTACCTAGCACAGCGTGAGAATGCATGCAGTGCATAGAAGTGAAACATGAAATTAGATAGTCTCAAATCCACTTACAATTTATAATTCCAATTTTATAATCTTGAAGAACTCATCACTTTACTTTTTTTATCAGTAGCATCTGACTGCAAGAATGTCATGACGCGGATGGACTTTTATGGGATGACAACTAACCAACCTTGGACCGCTAAATGGGAATAATATTTTCCCGCCCGGGCTAGAGCATGGGTGCCTGGTTGGACTTAAAAGAGGCTGACAGCATCCTGGAATTGACCTAACACATCAAAGTCCATCAAATAACGAGTCGCTGCAGGTTGGAAACCATGGATGAAATTCGAAGCTTGGAAGAATGGCAGCTAGCTCATCAAACATTCTGGGTAAAGCGTATGATCATGGACTACGAGGCCCACGGACAGCACAAAGAGGCGTGGCAGCTCACTCAACAAACATTCAACGCCTACCGTCAAAAAATGCCTCTTTCCGGTCCATTAATTTCTCTTTCCGATCCATTAATTGGTCCCTGGGTAGAGCGTATGATCATGGACTACGAGGCCGACGGACAGCACAAAGAGGCGTGGCAGCTCACTCAACAAACATACAATATCTACTTTCAAAGAGTGCCTCTTTACCATCCATTAATCGGTCCCTGGGCAGAGCGTATGATCTTGGGCTACGAGACCCGCGGACAGCGCGCACAGGCATGGCGGCTCATCGAGCTATTTTATGACCAATATGTGGAACAACAGGTCCCGTTCAAAATGCTTGGCGGGATGGAGGTTTTATCTCGATTACTCTACGCCCTCCCGACATCTCGACGGCCAACTGGTGACGCGGCTCTTCTTAGCATGATTCCAAAACAGGAAAGATTGAATCTCGTTGCTTCCGACAAACTTTCCATCTCTTGTCGGTCCTTACTGTCACGCAGTCTTGATGATCAAGGGGGTGTGCCTTGATCCGTCTGCGTCTGGGGGAAGGCAGCAATAAGATCCAAGTACACCAAGATATTCTCTGCTATTCGTTAGAGTATTTTAAAGGTGCATTATCGGGTCTATTCCCTGTTCCGGCGGTCTTCAACTTGAATCCGGACAATGAATTTCCTCTGGTATCCCTGATGAGGATTTTTGACCATTTTATTTACACAGGAAACTACAAAGACGAATGGAACGATGATCGCTTTATAGAAGAACGCATCGCTGACTACTTCCACATTGACCAATTGGTTAGAATCTTGCAATAGTAGGAAGGCCTTATGATAGCGTACACGTTTGCTTCTCTTTTTCAGCTCCTTTGTTTGATTATTCCTCAGAATTATGCGTCACTTCACTTTCTTTTACTCTATTTACAAGCCAGGACACCTCGTTGTTAAACGAGATGAGAGCAGAAATTTAAATTCCGTTAGTATCACCATGCAGCCAGTGACTCGCAATGTCGCTCCAATTCCGCGTTTATTGCCGCGCTAAGAGAGCAAGGCTTCTTGGTACCTTTTTCGACTTCGCTGAAAATACCAGCTTGCTACGAGGTACGCCAACCCAAACTCCGACTCCATCAAGAGGATATTAAGGAACACAGGAAGCACCAAGTGCACAGAACAGCACAAAAGCCTTCAATTGACATAAATTTGCGCCTTCTTAAAGTGCCCACGCGCGATGTGCGTATCCTGCCCAATTGCATATACCTGCATTTCCAAGTACGACTTAAAGTCACCCTATAGGAGTTCTTCATTTTCCAAACGTCTCTTCCGAATGCGGTTTTTGGCAGAGCCAAATAGATCCTCGATAGGATTGAGGCCGGGAGAATACGGTGGTTGCTTTTCCACTATGACACCCGCCGCCGTCAACTTCTCCCTGAGGCTTTGGGAAATTACGTGAAAGGAGGCGTTTTCCATGAATACGACAGACTTGGGCTCTGGGTATTGCCACAGAAGGATAGCAACCTTCCAAGAAACCCCTGGAACAACTCAGTATCTGTGTTCTCATGGTACAACTCGCAATATATAACACCATGCAGGGTGTAGGCTGGCAACATCTGCACTCTCTTTCCGCGATGGAATCACTTCAACTGGACCGGGGTTACTCCTTAGGGGGCGTAACCTTGTTTCAATATCGCCAGTCCGCAATCGCTACCGCTTCCATCGATGAATATCATTTGTTCATGTTCATAATGGGATCGTCTTTCTATGTAATCGTCACGTAGATCTTGGTTTTGCTCTTTTGCGACACTCTGCATCACCTTCTTAGTCAACCGACACGTTTCAACATTCTACCAACGGTAACTCTTAACAGGTCAACATGATACTTTTTACTGATGAAATTAGCCATATCTTGTTGGCTCATGCACGGATGGCTTTTTAGTCGATCCTGTGAGGCGAGCCACGTATTTTCTGTCACGTCCCCAGGCCAGGCGACAGCCCGACGACGAGCGTGGATTGTGCCATATTTGAGTATGTTAAATCGTGCGTAGCGAACAGTTCGTGCGGTACATAGGCCAATCGTTTGGCTATTGCTTCGTCCGTAATGATTTCCTCACCTTTCAACTTACTGATGATGACATTCTCGAGCTCGGTTCGTTAGATCTTCGACAATCCAGGTGCCTTGAGTGGAGGGTTGCAGAGTCCAAGTTTGCCCTTCCTAGCGTCAAGGTCAACGTGCAGAACGTTACTGCCTAGTGACTCATCATCGGAAGGCGGATTAAGCTTGAACCGAATGTTCATCAGCCTCGATGTAGAAGTATACAGCTAAAAACCCCATATTTGTCACACAGTATGGAGATACGAACAGAATTTGATAGTGTTGCGAATGAGGAAGCTACAGCTGTTCATCACTGTATAGAAGGACCGCTGTGATAATTCTCAATGCTCGTCGAATAGTCGGTGGTTACTATGTAGTTTCTTATGATAAAACTCTCCTGAAAGATTTCCTCAGATCGTTTGTCATGCCTGCGGTTGGTCGGGATTGGCATCAAAGTTGTTGACGAACGAATGGCTGATTACTTTCTTGCAAATTGCTGACAACATGAAGTCATAAATTAATGCAGGGATCTATCGTAATATAGGCATTCAGGCTAAACTAATGAGTATATGAATCCTGGTAAGGAAGTTGAACCGGGTATTGTTTGTATTGTGTGTGAGGCGCGTGATGTGAGCCATCAGCTGTGGGGACTATCAACTCAAAATAACACTCTTATCAAAGTCAATCCGGGCAGTATACCAGCCACCCAACACAATTGCCCAAGATAAGCTTTATAAGCCTATCTAATGATGATCACGTCTGACGCATAGAGAGAACTCTAAATACATTCCCCAAGGGATAAAATAGCTGCCCCAGTCCCCATCGTAGGTCATCATCGGAAACACTCATCAAAGGAAAGGTTAAATAGACGAAGGTTTCGATGAAAACACGTATACGGTGGCTGTGTTGTTGTTGCTGAGGAGGAAAGGTTAAATCAAGGTTGGGGAATATTGAGTCACAAGGTGGCGAAAGATCGGTCATAACAATTGTTTGTATTACAACTCTCCGTGGCTTCAGAAATACTGGTACAGTTCACTATAGCTCAGTCATTACCATTTCTTTCCAAACCTACTACGGCATGGCTGGACTCTGGTTGGAGACAGGAAATGATCATGTGATGTTAGGATCCCATTCCCCTGAAAAGGGTTTGACTTTCCTTCTTTCGAAACTTCATACACCATTATATTGGACATAAACATTTTTGGGTGGGTCCATAAGGAACATAGCATATCATCAGGGGAAATACGTTATTTTACTGTATACCTCAAGTTGGATTACTATGCTATAGCCACTCAACCTCGGTCACCTACTTGAAAGACACTGCGAATTGCAGCGCTTCCGGCGGTAGAATATGTAAGCTTTTAATTTTCTCTCTGGGGATTATAAAGAACAAGCGAGAAGATTCCGGCCGCCGACCTAAGCCTTAAGATCCTGCTCTCTGATGTTGATGTTCTAAGTCGAAAACGCGCCTGGAACACGTGAGTCTAGCGCTTGCAGATTCTTGACACGGCCATTAAGGACCGGAAGTTCATGACTGCAAAGCGGCCAAATTAAACTTGTTTTAGGCCTCTGCGCTATGCACCACATTGGATAACACCTTCAAGTATTTTATCCTGGCAGTCAATGGATCATGAGGACGATTGGGTTACAGTTAGTTGCGGGTTCACCTTTGGTCGCCCATCATTAGCATTTTGCTGACATGACCCAAAACAGACTACACAATTACGGCTCTGGGATAGACATTTTGGCTCGGGTTGTGTATGGGCCGTACGCCACGCTAGTTCATCTCGGGGCACTTCCACAAAAGCATTACGACAATCTGCTGGCGCTGAGTATGCACACTACTGTATCATACATATACAGTATCTTCTCGAATTCTTTTGTTCTGTTATCTTTACCGGGCTATGGATATGCTCGTTGGCTGAGAAATTGATCATTCACAGGGTATAGATGTGGGCGTGAGCATGCCATGATCGACATGGCCAAGGAACAACGGAACGATGATATGTAAGTCTCAAGCAAATTGACGTGCCTGAAATGCCATTGATCGACCTCAAGACATTTGGTGGATTCTATCGAGGATCACTATATCGACGAAGATGTAAGAATCTTTTCCCACTCACTTGGATGTTTTTGAAAACAGTCGGTATAAGAACTTTACGTTGAAGTCTATTTACCTTGTACAAAGTCAGAAATGATGTATTGATTTTAATCCATAGCATTCTGTTCATACAGAGTATTTGTACTTGCAGCACTAACCGACCATAGGGTGCCATTCACTTTCAAGTAAAGTGGGAAGGTTATGAAAGTAGACAAGAATGGACGTGGGAACCGGAAGAAAACCTCAGGTTGGTTCGTGGCTTTTCTGCCTCGGGCAACTCTCGATTTGCTGACGTGAACAATACGACTGTAGGGTAGGTGGCAACACGCTAATAGGCACATATTTCAAAAGAGTCGCTAGGAAGCCCGGCAAGATGCGGGGATCTAAGAAAGCTCCCACCAAGCCCCGCCACAGTAGGAAAGAAACTCAAAGTAGAAGGCGAAGAGGCCAGGACTCCTCACCCCTCAATCGCACCCAACGCGATCGTTGGAGCCCGCGTTGCGGTAGCTGGGAGGACGACAACTTCACCATCGACGGCTTCAGTGAAAACGAGGCGAAAAACTTAATAGTGTACGTTACTCGGCGAGGTGGCCAAAGAACCAAGCATACCGCTGCCTTGCTCTGCAGGAAATGCCCGAAAAAGGTTCGTTTTATAACTGCTCGTACTGCATCCGCGAATTTTATTATTAATTACATCAGTTGATTCGCTACCTTGAGCCTTATATCCAGGCTGCCTAATCGCTTTTTTCGGCATACTGCAGAGGCATAGCCTTGATGGCACACCCTAGCCACAAGTTTTCGTGTGCAGGAGCATCGCATGCTTCTTCTCGATAGTAATGAGATTTAAAACAAGAATTCTACACCCAATCGCCCTCACGTTGTAGAGCTCTTTTGCAGTTTGGAGTTGATGTTTCGAGGATGAGCGAACAGAGTCGATGTTACGTTGATACCTTTACTGGATGTTTTGGTTTGGTACGCGTTGACGTACAGTCACTAGTGATAAGTCGATGGCAAATTGCAAGTTATACTCAAAGTTGGGCCGATATGGTGAATTAACTCTTCACCGTGACAAGGCTCTTTTTGATCTTCTCTTCATAGCCTTAAGAAGAGAGTCTAATAAAGGCCATGGGGATGGAGAATGTTTTCATTTTAGGACATCAGTCCAGAGCTACAGCCTTACCCATGTCATGAGAATACACTATATTTTTACCGAGGCTTCTTTATACGGGAGTACTGAAGCTCGCTGATATGGTTAGAGATTATAAAATAGCCTACGTTTCCTAGCTGTATTTTCGGATTGTTTCAGCTTTCGCCAGCCCATTCACTGCAATTCAAGATATGACGCCCTCTCTTATGAAACCTTTCAATCCAGGAGGCCCCTCAAACAGAGGATCACCGCAGACCGTCCTTCAATATGAGTTACCTGATTACGAAAGTCCAACTCATGACAACACATCTACCCTATTTCTCCCAATGCTACCACCGATCTCGGAATCCGTGCAATCTGATAGGGAAGTGGAAACGGCAACCCGCAATGCAAAGAATGTGGCAGAATGTGGTCCCATTGAAAACACCCCTAGCATGGAAGAGAAGTTGGACAGTATGGGCAGAACTTTGGAAGTTTTGCAAAACACCATCTTGCACATGCAGGGCATCCAAGACGCACAAGACAAAACGATCAGACGGCTTCTGATGCGGCAAAGGCGACATTAGAGAATCCGCCGACACCCGGCCACGCTGTATGCGCTGATCTAGTACAGTACAGCAGGGACATAAACAGTTGGCAAGATATAATAGCACAGTAAAAATGGCAGCTGTATCGGCTCTGACAAGATTCGGAAACCATAATTATAGAAGGAGTTTCTATGGGAAGAAGCCCAAGCTGCCCCGTTTCACGTACATGCGCCGCGATAACGTCACGGAACATGAAAATGGGATATTCTGGTCCCAGACATGGATGAATGATGGAACGGGATGAAGAGTAATGCTCTTCTAACACTATTATCTATCTTCTAGCTCTAGAGATAGAAATCTCTCACTCAAGATAGTATTTGTTGAGAGAGGCAATTGCTTCAATAAAGCAAGAGTAGTGAACGATACTATTCATTAACCTTTCCGTTGTCCAACTAGCCCTGACAATGGACTCCCTTATCTCAGATGAAAAGTAAACGAAACAGCCCATAGATCACTGATGCTTCCTATTGAGAAGAGTAATAGAGAAGGTGGTTTTATAAGTCGGTTGGTGCACATTGAAAGGCAGAAAAATATCTACTAATATGCCTTCACAAGCATGAGCGAACAAATAGGATCAATATGGAACTTACTCAAGCTCCTCCAATAGCACAACAGAGTAAGTCGGATAACCCCAACGTAAGATGTCAAAAAAACTTTTCGCTTACGGCGCCTCCTTTTCTGCCGGTCTTGACACGATGGCTCGCGAAAAGCTAATGAGGCGTGTTATATTCTTACGTTAAAACCTCTTGGATTGAGAGACAGATGGGATGAATAGTGTAAGATGCCTTCTGAGAATACCAAAAGATATCCTTCTTTTGTAATTAGGAAAATGAGAGGAGATATCAAGCTCTTGGACGACAACAGAGAATGAAACCCGCCACCAAATTCTTTCCCATTGACTTTTGGAGGAAAAATGACAAACCAGTTCACGAATAGGAGAGAGTTTAGAAGAACATATGAGAAATATTGGCGTCTCCGGAGCCAGCAACATGGGTATGCCAGGCGATTACACTAAGCGAGGGCCCAGCGATATCTTTAGGAAACTTCTAGTTTCAGCGAGAAGAGCAATGAATTAAAGGAGTGTATTAAATGGTACAATTTTCTGAATTATCTCAAGGCTGGGGACTGGCTGAGAGATCCGTCTGTAGCTGAGCTGAGGTACGTAGTAAGCTAGTTCTGAATCAAGCCGAAGTGCTTTGAATAGACAAGGTATGTAGATACATCTATGTACAACGTCGGCATCTTACACACTTGCAATGATAGCACTCGAGAAATAAGGCGTGCTCTGTTGAGCCACAGGCAGGGCAAATCCATTCTGCTAGGCAGGAATTTGCTTTCAGCATCCATGAATGTTCTGGCTCCGGCCCGGTAGTGCAGCTATTTTCTATTCCCTCTATCAATGGATCCGGAAAAGGGTTGTAAGGAACATAGGGGTCACGCGCTGAGAGACTCTCTCTGCTCTGAATACTGTCTGTGTGGCCTTGGAGTCTGTACCATATCGAATTCATGATTCGCAGACAAACGCAACTTGCGTGTAGAGAGTGAGGGCAATATAGGTACGCTAGTGGTCGGAAAAAAGATAGACTCAGTCAAATATATATGTGCCGTCTGAATGGTTTATTTCAGCCATGTTAAACGAAATGTTTTACCTGTTGAAAGGAGGGGCCTTATTCGACCTTTGATCTTAGTCATTACCCGTTGAGAACCGGAACTTGCGCACGATTACCAAAGGTATTTCTCCCCTCTACACGCCATATTGCATCAAATGAATTGATGAATTATATAAGTGGAAGACGAAGAATATTAATTACACATAATAACTACTTACCTTTCACAGCTAAACCAAACCTTTAGTCTCTCTATATTCAATTTGCCATACAAATTACATACTGAGTAGTATCATGTATTGTCGGTTCGATACTCTATCAACAATCTTTTCCTTTTCTTCGGTGATTTCTCGTGAGTTACTGACCATGAAATAACCGAGGAATAGAGAAGATGTAGGAAGGCCTCAATCTACGAGCATTCTTCAAGTATTCCGGACTGTCTGTAGCTCGGTTGAGTCATCACAAGATAGGATTAACTAAGAAGCTTATTATATACGACTAATAGAAACTAAAACTTCCTTTTTCGCTGATATACTATAACTGGCTTTTTCGATGTATTGAAAGCCGATCCAGCACAGGGACGATGAACCTTCTGATAATGAAGCAGCCAATTGAAAGCTGTCAAAATGTGCAGCTATTTGGGTTTCGAACATTTATCAAAAGCTCCTTTGTCTGGGTATGCTCGTTAAAAGATGTGGGAAGGCTATGAGTCTTTTAACCTGCCGACCACAATTATTTACATACATATCTTATTAGTCACTGACTGAAAAAGCCCACTTAGTTTTCATAATAAGGAGTTTCCAACGTCAGATGTGACGCTCATTACAATTGAAGATTAATGTAGTGATGGATAAGTCTATTCTCCCCTCCCAAGATATTGTATATGCGCTTGTCGAAATATGCCCATTGTAACTTGGACCGTACTGATGAAAGATACGTTCGATACCTCGTCACGCGGTAGCCACATAAGCGGCTTCCGGGTCGGTTGGATGCTTGTTAGCCGAATAGAGCTCTATCAAGTCTGTTATTTAACACCAAGGCACCAACCTCAAGCAACTACGGGAAGGCAAAAACTAAAAGGGAATTACCGAGAGTGAATATGCTGCCATCTACACGAATTTTCGCAGCCTATGCCCACCGATCTCGGATGGTGGCTAGGTGCTATTGAACAGTTGATTGATGGAGGCTTCTCCCTTCTACCTACGTAATCTACATAGAGGCTGATATGTCACGTGTCATTTTTACTTGAGGAAAAGATGCTCCTTTCGCATTACCAAGGCGCTACGTCATGCCCTGTGGCTGAAGAGGTGCCATAAGCCGTCAGTGATTTGATATATTTTCCTAAAACAGTTGATCCACTGTCAAGGGCATTGCTAGACGAAGCTTAGCGGAAGATGTGAACCCTTCCGATTCGATGAGATATGTGACGAAAAAAACGCGTCTATTGTGTAACTTGGAAAAGATGCTGTGACTGGCTGGAGGTACATGTTCTTCATAAAAAGCAAAACAAAATCAATCTACAGTTACCAGATTCCCCGTTGAACGTCGCCAAAGGAGGGATGTCACCTAGTGATACTGTCCGAAGGGAGTAGATCTATATGCTGTAAACGAATTATAGGTACCGGGGAAGCCGCCAAAGGGAGTGGCAGGTTTAGATTCAAGGTCAGAAGCCCCAGCGGGTGGAAATACCCTGTTGAGCTCTTTCACCCACGTTTGAGGAAAGACATTTTCAGACGTGGTTTGAGCCGCCTTTATCAAAAACGGTCTTTTATAGTTGTTGCGTATTGCCCTTCCTAGTGCATATGCTCGTGTCTCTGCGAGAGCTTTCTGGCGTTCTCGGTACTCCTTGAATTTTGTGTCATAGTTAATTTCGCTACGTGCCGCCGTGAAAAGAGAGCCTTCATAGTTCTGTGCAATAGTCAGTTTAATGCCAGTACTTTACGGAGGAACTCATACATAACGGTGTTTCTCATTCAGTAGCTCCTTTACCAAAATGAAGTACCGCTTGACAACCGGAGACACATCCGAGATTTCTATACGCGAGATATCCTGCACTTCGCACCACGCTGGTAACTCCTCCCAAACATCAAGATTGTGGAAGATACGGTCAGCCATGCTTGAGTAGTACTTGGTTGGTTCGCAATATGTCTCAGGACAGCTGCCCGAAAACTGCCTACCCGAAAGGGGGCAAGGAAATGCTGTATGCTTGACGCTTTTACTGTATATTTCATCAAGATTCGAGTCAAGTTTATAAACTTCGTTAAACAAGGCCGCACGTCTGGCATCTAGGCCTTGGGAAACCCAGAAACTCAGAAGATTTTCCATATGGGTACCAAATACATAGTCACCATCCTCATCGGTTGTGAGTTCAAGCTGCAAGGGTATGGTTCTGCTGTTTTGACTGTATCTCCCCATTTCGTTTGGGTTATCTTGGCGAACGTAGAGGATAGCCAACACCAAGACATTTATATTCCAGAAATGGCCGAACTTGGTTGTTGTCTTTGAAATTGACTGATTTATAGTATATCTTACTTCAATAGTGACTCGAACATATTGGCACACTTTTCCTTATCCCTTGCTAAAACAGCATAATGCGACCTCGCAGGAAAGAGCCTCAAATACGCCCTTGCTGATCGTTATTACAGCGCAAATAAATAGACGCTACAATACTATTCCGAAAGTGCCCAGAATCCGACCTCAAGAACCCGACCTTAAGCTTCAATCAAAGGATCCAGATAGGCCGTGACTGATGGTTAGTACAAGAACAACAACAAAGCGGAATTGGTATGTACTGTACAGTCTGGTACATGATTAGTTTAGTTGTTGCTATATCACTATTGTTACTTAAAGATAGTGCAGTGTTAGGGTACATACGTAGATTATACTCGGACACAATTATGATATCATTTAGGATATTTTGAAGGCGAACGAGAAGCTTGATTGATTATCAGCATTCTTACGTGATTGTATAATATTAAAGCCGACTATATGGCGCCTTGGACCTGGAGGGACGAGCGTTTGCAACAGGAGTATTCTCATCCTGCATCCAATCGTATAACAGCTTACGTTCACCTCTCCGCTCATTTCCCGTGAGCTATCACGGGCTTACCGTCAGTACCCCATCATTGCCATTTTGCGGAAATGATCCAAGCCAGCCTAGACAGGCGACGCTAGTGTAGCACCTGTCTTCATATCCAACCTAATCAGTATAAAAGGATTTCGAACGAAGATGGACGTTACGAAGAGTCGGATAAAGGGACAACTACCGAGTCAGAGATCTCTCAGATGGTAAGAGTCATCACCGGCTGATCTGAATATTGCTGCCCGATTCCGGACCGCCGCGATAGTAAGAGACAATTACGGCTGTGGGACGAGGTATATTTTTGTTTGTGTTGTGCATGAGGCGTACGCGACGCTAATTCATATTAGGGCATCTTCCAGACTTTACTGTTAATGCGAATTCCTTGACCGCTAAGAGATGTAACAGCCAGCGATCGCTCAACATGACACCATAAGCGCTACAGTCGTCTTGGTATGGCCTAAGTAGCCCGGGAATGATCGCGAAAGCGGATAAGTCAACGAAAAGACACTCTGCTTTTCTCATTTAATTTGCCGCTCCAGTTTGTATGCTCAGTCTGAAGTTAATTTACATTATACAATCTGGATGAAATGACATAGTCACAGAAATACAACATGCATGGTATCTTGTTCATACTTATTTCAGTGTCCTTTTGATTAAGGCGACTATATTTCTAAAAAGACGTCATTCCCATCCCCATTCAAAACACGGCATTCAAATACTCTCCTCGATAATACCAAGTGCAAGAAACAGGCATTGAAACGAAACGTGAAACGAAACTCATCATGAAACTTTGCACTGACCCCAGAATCCCTTAACAACTATTTGCCCCTTTCTCATTCATAGAGAGCCATTTGGCCTCCTATAAATTTGAGAGTTCCTATTCCTTGCCTCCTTCACCGCCATGGTACTAACCTCTGTACTCCTAGCCGGCGACTGTCATATCATCCATGATGCGACACCTCACCTTGGAGGTCTAGTTCATACCATCAAGAATATGATAGAAAAAGTGAAAAGTTGATCCTACACCCATGTTACTAAAATGTTGTGCGAATCAATGCGATCGGATCGGATAATAGGTAAGGGCAGGTATCTTACTTGCAGGCCCCTACTCATATCAGTGAGCTTTAATGGTCGAAACGCGTCTCTCCATTTCATTTAGTCTGATCATGATATCATCTTGTTTTGCCTTTGTGCTCCTCACTTGCTGCATGATTTCCAGTAGTAATTCGCCAATTTGGTTATTTGTGAACTGTTGCTTCTGTGGTTGGTTTCGTAACTCATCGTGCTCAACGGAAGGCCGAAGAACTTCGGTAGGGTCTTTATTTGAGAAGCGTGAGATATCGTGCTCAACCGATACTCCTCGCTGTTGAGTTGCAGGATGCATTTGGGTGTCGGGGTTGCCTGACGGAGAGATTGATCTCATGTACTCGGAAAAGAGATTCGGTGTTGTATCGCGCGACGAGAATTGAGTCGCAGGATGCATTTGGGTATTGGGGTTGCCTGGCGGAGAGATTGATCCCCTGTAATCAGCAAGGAGATTTGGTGTTGTATCGCGCGACAAGGGTTGACCCGGTCTATAAGAGTTATGTCTGTTGTTCGCAGTCCGCGCTGCCTTGTAGATTCTCTCATCAGTTTTCTTCCCATATATACGGTAGAGGCTGCTTCTAGTCTCCCATGATTTGGCAGTCGCTTTTTTAGCCCCCGGTGGGCCCCAGCCGACTAAAACATATAACGCCCGCGAATCCTCATTATCGTCGTCGGTGTCGTCGTCGTCTGAAGTCTTGGCTTTCTTTTTTGCTTTCCTTCGCCGTTTCCTTTCCTCTTTCTTTCTTTCAGGGTTTAAAACTTCTATTCCTTCTTGATGTTCATCTTGAAATGCGACCGCGAAAAAGCAAAGCGCATTGTCCTCTTCATATTTCCAATATTTGTTGTCGATCCTATGCCTGCCCAACTGTCGATCAAAGTTTTGGACTTGGACGAGGTCAGATTTCTTATGAACGGAATCGTGCCCATACTCAATTCTGTGGATTCGGTAGGTTGGGGCACCATACGCATTGATGTACAAACGACTGCCTACACGAGCTACCGTTTCGCAGTTCGTCCTAAGATCCGGGCCACTACCTTCAATGGCCTCGTCGTCCTCTAAGCTATAGTATGTTGGTGCTTCGTTTGTCTGGCGCTGCTTATCCTCGGCTACTCTTGTCTCAAAATTATCATCCTGACGTTCGTTACTCTTGCCTCCTTCATTCTTGTCTCCTTCATTCTTGGCTTCATGACTCCGACCTTCCTTTTTATCATTCTCTTCACGCTGTGCTAGTTCAGCGAGGAATGCTGGATCGGGACCGCTATCCTCATCCTCACTTATGCCATTTCCATCGCCCTCAGAAGTGCCAATGAAATCTTTATCTATTGCAAGAAAACTCTCCCACTGTTCGTCACTTAATTGTAGAAGCTCAGTGGGTTCTTTCTGTCGAGCACTGCGAAGCTGCTCTAGGCGGGCTTGTTGCTCGTCACTCTTGTCGAGATTCTGGACAAAATCAATATGTTGATCTAAAATTCTTCTTCGTTCATCTAATTGCTCGGCCTGGCTCTGACTTATATCAAGATCCATCTTTCCAAGAGATTGAAAGCTGAGTCTGATTCTAGCAATGGAGGTAATGTAATAAAGCCATGGCACGGTATTATATATTATTCTCGAAAGGTTCCACCGGCCGCATCAAGGCCAAATCTAGACTATTGCCAAAGAGAGGAAAATAGGTGTATAATGTCTAAGTTGTGAGCTAGAAGTGTTATTTGCCGCTGAGACATATGACTGAGAGCTTAAACCAGCCGGGAGAGCCTTGAGGAGAATAGGTGAAATTTTAAATCGATGACAAATTAGGGCTTCAGCCTGAACTTGCCGTTGACTCTTAGGTAGCGGTTATGCTCAATCACCGCACAACAGGGCAGAAGAATGGGCTATATGTGTTGTTTTGACCATTCCAGTAGGGCGTACAACTGTCCGAAAATGCTTCCAGCGCTACTACAATGACCAATTGCGACAAGACTATTCGAGCTACAACAATAAGACATTATACAGTATGTGCACCTCTAACACTAAAGCTCATGCGTTCTAGGATCGGTGCTTGTCGTACCTATGGCTCCAGCTCTAGAAGTCTCAGACAGCCGATTAGGTTCGTACTGCATCGTAGGTAGCACTATTGGTCAAATGAGCGTAAAGGGTTGGATCCGCAGGCACTACTTACTTGATGGATAATATAGGGTACGGTCTGTATCTTTCGTTGGCATGAGCAACTCAAGAAACAGATGGAATTGAGGCCCTCTGCGAGAACTGAGCCTTCTAGAAAGATAAGTAGTCCATTTTTGGGTCATGTTTGCAAATTGCGTATGATGTTGTTTTGAGAATAGTGAAGTGTCTCTTGATGGCCAAGCATGTAGGGAATACACTTTAGGCCCGTCAATGCAAATGATTTTCAATAATAGTCGATGACTGAGTTCGACTGTCGTGCGGCATTGAGTGGGAGAGGATTTCGTCAATTGGGGTTGTGAGCAACTCTCTCATAGACAATAAGTGACACGGTTTACTCGCACTGTAGGCATATGTACGAGATTTATTGTGTCAGACATTACGTGTATTCGGTTCATTGATGTAAAAATTGGTATATCCATGTTATGTTCTGTCAAGAATCTGTTCCCTGAGTGCGTCGCCATTGTGGCGCGTAATCTGAAGCATCCCTGCGTGCACGTGATACCCTAGCACCTATTCAACATATTGTTCTAGGAGGCTTTCACCTGCTCAAGAATATCTTTCGACTACTAACATTTCATCACTGTACGCCTGATTTGTGCATGTACGGCTCGTGGTTTTCAGGAACTTCCTTCCATCGGGGAATGGCTCCTAATCCCCTTTGCAAGCATTCGACACGACTCACAATTCAGCTTATTGACCAAGCGCCAGACCCAACTCACGAGCACCAGTCCCCTTAGATATATAGAACACCTCTTTTTTGCTTACCAAGAATTTAGCTGGCCAACCATCAATGAGACTACTTTACATCGATCAAACTTAAGAGGCATTTTTATGTGCTATTAAGAGACATGACCTTTCGACAACGCCCAGCATCACGCTCTAAGTAGTCAACAATATTAAAGCTAAAACTAAAACTATTAAGGTTCCCAAAGCTGGAGGTCCGAGCGTCACGAAATAGCGCTCTATAGGCAGTTGCAGGCACTACTGAAAAACCTGGTAAGGAGGATGCTGGTAACCACAATTATATACTGTGATATGACAAGATAATGCAGAATCTACTGTTCCTATACCAAGAGTTATCTGTATGAAACCTTGACTACCACTAGCCCTAGCCCTTTGGTGTTCCAAGACGTTGTTCTTGGCATCCGCATTTGCCTTCTTCCAAGATACCTAGTTTCTTCTCTTCTTTCTCTTCGGGGCATTTATAATGCATGATATGACGGCCACACTCTTTTTTGACGTACCTGTCCCAGTCTTCGAAAGGCTTAACACAAATACAACACAGCTTATCCTTTAACCCTCTCTCTGCTATCATATCATCCAGAATACGAGGTGTCAAGATTCTCGGAAAAGATCGAGATGGATCATAGCGATCAGGGCATTGATACATGTTCCAGAAGTGTTCATCGAACATTTTCTTGTCTTTTTCGTCCAATTTCTTCCGATATCTCTCTCTTAATTCCGGTCGAGCATCATTCAGTGCACATGCATATTGCTTGAGAATCCCTCCGGGTTTTCTTAGCTCTTCCATCACAAAGTCTTCGTGTGCTGGACCCTGACCTGCCGTCAAAAGTACCTGCCATTTCTTTCTGGGTTTGAAAGCCACAGTATTTGAAGGAAAGAAAAACAGGCCCTTGTCATTCCCACTTTGCTTTTTTTTGGTCGATTGAGTGTCAATTGGATCATCATCAGAACGAACTTTCCTCTTCCTCTGTATTTCGCCCAGGGCTCCATTTAGAAGTTGTGTTGCAGGGCTCTCTTTGTTACTACTATCCTTCGCAGGAATTGTTCCACCCTCCTTTTTGAGGTCCTGACAGGCTTCCACAGGCTTCTCACCACTACTTTCGCTCATTTGTTCAGGAATTAGAAGTTTTTCAGCGCCATCGTTTGATTTATCTTTTTCTTCTTCTGCTATGGTAAGTGGCGCTCGAAACTCGGCAATATCTTCGAGATGCGCGGTATTGTCCTCCGCCTTGATAGGGCTGTCCTTGGCAGCAGGCGTCGTATGAGTACTCATCATCAGATCTTAGGGTAACGTTGCAACTGGCATACTATCGAGGCCAGGGACTACAACTATATATGTCCATAAGCATGGTACCATTCGAGACAAGTATTCGGCGATATTACTCATATGAGCAGAAATCCACTTTTGCTCTTCCACTGATATCGGACATTTCCCAGGTGATGAAAACAGCCCATGTGAGATTGCAAGTACCAAATTTGGGGTCACATTTTGGCAATAGCTTGAATTTCATCCTATTCGAGCTGGGGAGAAGGTTGGAGGTAAAGATAAAGTGTTTTGACCAAAACGTTCTATTTGCCTACGGCACTGCCTTGTTAAGGGGGGAAACCAATTTTCGCTTGCCCCTGGATGTGATCTTCTTTTCGTAAACATCCAGAATCTGATTTTACATAATCGAGATCCTCTTCTTTTCCTGGGCCCGAATTTGGCCCCCTGTTTCACCAACTATTCCAATTCACCTCCATTCATGATTCATTTTGGACACCACATCCTTTCGTTGCACGCACTTATGTAGTTGTGCTCTTAGGTGAGAAGGCTTTATGTATTCAGGCCAGGTGATTAGCACGTACGGAATTAGTACTTCTGCTTCGTGTCATCTTCACCGAGGGGCTACTTAAAAGCTAGCCTTTTCCTACTTCGGCTCTAAACCTGTCACTAACTTTACCTACTTCTTCATCTTGTTCAATATCTAGACAATTTGATCGACAACCACGTTTTCGCCCAATCAGTACCTTGCCTTAAGCCTAGAGCTTCAAGAAGGTGCCTTGAGTCGTCTCGAAACCTTCACTATGTTCACCAACTCTCTTTTTGTGGTCACTTCTGCTGTTTTGGCCTTGGTTTCACTCATTCAAGCCAAAGCCCCAACTTCTAGCTGTCGACCTGGAAAGCCAATACCTATTCTTCCTATTAATGGTGGTCGTATGTCTTGATTCTCATTCTGCCTTATCTATTGTTCTGTGACTTACTAATACCACTCCTAGCTTCTGAGCTCCCCGCTCCTCCACAGGATGTAGCTCTGAAGCACATTGCACTTGGTTTCGGTATTCAGAATTATACCTGCGCTGGTATCGATGCTACCCCTATTTCTGCAGGTGCTTTGGCTGTTCTCTACGACGTGACATACCTCTACCCGGGTCAAGAACCTTTATCTCTGACAGCTCAGAAATGGGCTTCTCTTCCTTCCGATGTTCTTGATACCGTAAGAGTCCCTTTGAACCGCAACGAGAATGGTGGCGCCTCTCTCACCAATCCTTTCCCCAAGAAACAAGCTCTCAGGGTTAAAAGTATTCGCAAAGCCATCCCATACCTCGGTCATCACTTTTTCAGCGCTGATGGTGCACCGACTTTCGACCTCGACAAGGCCAACCAAGTTCTCATTGCTAAGAAGCTCGAGGGTATCAAGGCTCCCGTTTCTGCTCCTCCTGGTCCTGAAGGAACAGGTGCTGTTGATTGGCTCTATCTAGGAGATGCTGGTGGCAGCCATGATGTTTCCTTTGTCTACCGTGTCTTGACCGCCGGTGGTGCTTCTCACGGCTGCAAATCCAAAGGCACTGACAGCACTTCTTACACCACTCTCTACTGGTTCTACGGTTGATTGAAATTGATCACCCACGATGGAGTGCCGACGTATCTGAGCTTACGGAAAGGTATTCATACACGGACATGTACACGTTTCAAAACTATCGTTTGCTGGCACAGGAGCTCTGGTCTTCAGACTTATAGCATACTTTACGGTAGTCAATGAGTTGGTACTCAAAGTAGTTACAAAGCATGTTTAGAGACAAGTCATGCGCCGCATCAAGATCCTTTTCGCCTAAAATGAAGTGGCGACATAGTGCAGTTTGCGATATAGTTGGTTAGTTTGGCAGGTGATACATGCAAGAGCCGAGATTGGAATGGCCTGTTTTGGAGAATCTACCTTCAAGCAAATCAAGAATCAAAAGAAACGCTACTTCGTTTTGATGAACAAACATTCCGGGATAGGGGACAACTGAAAACCACGATACACATTGCTGGGTGAACATTAGGGACCATGGCAATATTTGGAGTTGCGAGCGACATGGCGGTGTGTCTTGGTGATTTAAAACCAAATCCAAGGAAACTTGAATAATTTTGACGAAATATTTGTCCCTATCAACAGGTAGATTTAAAGTTTCCACCAGCCCTGGTGCGACAACCTGCGATAGCTTTTTCGGGCTTGCAGACTCGACTGAGTTACCCGCTAGGAGGTCAGAGATCGCTAGTCCCCTCCGAGGGCTGAGTTATTTTTATTGTCAATAGCGACCCCGGTCTTCAGAGGCCTTTGAGTTGTGGTAGTCCTAGCAGAGTCGATGCTGTGGGTTGCGCAGCTACTCAATGAGTATATTACGCCGAGAAATTATGGCTGATGCCAAGATGATTTAGGACTAGTGATAACTAATGACTAAAGCCCATCGTGATCTCGGTACGATCTAGTGTTTTGCTTCGATGATGTCAGAGACAGTCCGGGGTTTATGATTCCGGTGCAAGAGTGGCTTCAGGCCCGGAAGAGCTACAACAGTAATAGCAAGGGCCATCTCAAGCATGCTGAGAGGAACTAAGGACAGGGCATGAGATTCGATATAATGTCAATGGTATGAGGGAATCGACTTACAAACAAGGTTTTCTTGTCCAGTCCCGACCTTGAGAGTAATGAATCGTACTATGATGGTGCAGATAGTCAGAGCACCAAGGATAAAGGTGACAGTGACACCATTGGAAGGCTGAACGAAGCCCTGAATGACTAAGATGACAGAAAACGTGTAGACTAAACAACAATTTTAGAAAGGCATTCACGACGGGGACATGGAGATCAGTTACTCACTAGCGATGTAGCAACTCAAATCCAAGGCGAAATTAAGAAAGAATGGCTCAGGCGCATAGAAGACATTGCAAGCATTTTCATCCTGAGACCACTGCACGGAAACATCTTTGCCGCAGAAAAAAGTGTCATCCCAAAGAATGGCCATATATGCCAGGCTAACAAAAGCAATAATACCGGAAAGGATCCTCCGCATGTAGGAGCCCATGTCCTTGAAAGGTCGGAGATAGGCCCAGTAAAAAGCCAACATGCTCATCTTGGGAAAGCCCATGCCAACGTCGTAAAAGTAGTTGGAGGAAAATGAAATCTACCCTCAGGCATGAACATTGCCAAACATTATACAAATTGTCTGCCGGATTCTCTCACCTTGGACAGCTTGACTGACCTCTGAAAGTTATCCAGGACTCCCATCTGATAAGTCAGGGTATCACAGATGATGAGTCCTAGGGCGCTGAAAGCCGAGAGGATCATTAGGTAATCAGAGCAATTTAACTTCTCTCGAGCGCGGAAAAGACGAGCGTATATACGGAGACCAACGAAAACATAAGAAGCCGTGAGCAGGATCCATTCCGAGATCTATATAAGATCTTTAGCATATATACGGAAGCGGTAGAGCAGAGGATGAACATCTTACCATGCAGTCCTTTCCGTCTATGGAGAACGCCATTGTTCTAATTTTGTCGACCAGGCAAG
Organism: Fusarium bulbicola; assembly: GCA_013758895.1. Lineage (NCBI taxonomy): Eukaryota > Fungi > Ascomycota > Sordariomycetes > Hypocreales > Nectriaceae > Fusarium > Fusarium bulbicola. The sequence continues at coordinate 138,669 of JAAOAI010000062.1, forward strand.
GGAAAGCAACTAATCAGCTAGTTGGTGGGACCGAGGTTGAAGAAGAACGCTAGTCGACAGGAATACAACAAGTATGGTAGAAATTGACGTGGATTGTCCCTTTTCTGCACTATTTGTGTTGTGATGAACGGCTTTCTTGCATAGTCATCCTTTGACATTCCGAAGAGATGAGTGAAAAGAACCAGGCTCCATTTTTTGACATCTTTTAGCCCCAGTTATCGATCAAAATAAGGCGGTAACCTCTCAAGAAGCCTTTTTTGATACTTCCATATCCTTGTTCTTTTGACACGACTCACAGTGCGCGGCATTCTGCAAGGTGCGGTGTAATGGTTAAAGCACCGAGCGAAAGCCCTGTCAACGCAGGGGGCAGTGGGTTCCAAACCTGTCAAGTCAAGGGTAAAAAAAAGCCACTCGCAGGAAGCCTAGCGCGCTGACCCAGGCCGTGGCAGCCTGTTACCAGACGTAGCAACTGTGATTGGAGGTGGTCTGATTGGCTGGCTGCCTGATTGAGTGGGTCGAATATAGGGGTGTTGAAAAGATGAGCTGTGATTGGTCCAGACAAAATAAGTCTGATTTTCCCCTGCCCGTATTGATAAATATGGCCACCAGGACAAAACGGCCAATTTTGATCTATACCCATATACCTTTTGTAGCAAAGACGTAAGATATAGAAACGTCGGCATAGTAAAGTCAAAACTAGAGCCAGTTTCGTATTTTATTATTATATCTTTAAAGAAAAAAAGAATAAGAAAACATGAAAAAAACCCAGCTGTGAACGCAAAGGAGCATAGAAGGCCGCAATGCACGCTCTTACGAACCATCACTGCTTACGTATAGAAGAAGCTTATATGATTCTCTTGCATATTTGATTTAGCAAAATTGAATCTCTAAGTATAAGGAAGAAGTATCTTCTGGATGTATCTTACACAGAGTAGTAAATGTAAGATGATGATTTTCTTACAAGAGCAAGCAGTCAATTTGGACAACTGAAGACCGTAGCAGAATGGGTATATCCTCTACGCACTATACGGACCAGAGTGGTCGCAAATGGCCAGTGGCCATAACCTGTTTGTGGAAGGCAAAGCGACCTGTGTTTTCGGCCGGAACTCTAGTGGATTCCTTACGTCGAGAAATAGTCCCTCGCAATCTACACTTTCATTCCCAAAAATCTTCATGATCTAGTGCCCAGAAGCAGGAAGTTCATATCTAACTTTACATATCACATCCCATCGTCTTCAACTGCTACACGGCCTCTTTGCTATTACCAATATGGTCGCTTTGTACTTACAAGTGATCATTCTGATCGCTGCATACCAGTCTTTGCTCTGTACCGCAGAGTCCGATGCCTGCCGAGCAGTTGCTGAAGGAACCCATGGGAAGGATATCAGCTATGTCAATATGGCTTATTTCGTCAATTGGTCTGTGAGTCCCGATCCATGTTCGCCATCAGTGGGGTAAAGTCGCTTCACAGCCAACGTATGAGCTAGATGGAAGCCATGAAAAGCTGTCAAGAACCAGGTTCAGATTTAACTTGAGCAAGTCAGAGTACTGACCAGATTCCCTGTTACAGGGGAATGGATATAAAGCGACGAAACTTCCAACCCCGGGACCTTCCCGCCTCTGCACTCACTCACGTACTCTACGCTTTCGTAGACGTGGAAAGTAACGGCGCTGTGTATGTATTCCCCAGTCTTCAAATTAGGTAACAGTTAAGCTGAGTAGTTCCTAGGTACTCGAACGATACAAAGGCAGACTTGGGGAAAGACAAGAATACAGCGCGTAAGTGTTTCTCGCAAGACATGTGGGGACAGTCAAACGCCAGAAGCACGAATAGTCTTGCTCTTTCCCAATTCCCCTCGTTATATACAACATCAAACATTCAGTTGGCTTGAATCGCTTACTGACTTTTTACTATTGCCATAGAGTCAGCTTCGCCCGATGACAATGTTAATGGAGGCGTTCAGCAAATGTATATCTTAAAGAAGGCGCACCGCCACCTCAAAGTCATGCTATCTATCGGCGGCTGGAATTGGTCTACCAACTTCACTATGGCAGCATCAACTGCCACCACTCGATCCAACTTCGCCAAATCAGCAGTCACGCTCATGAAAGACTGGGGGTTCGACGGTATTGACGTTGATTGGGAGTATCCAGCGGACAGTGATGATGCCAATAACATGGTCCTCCTTCTGCAGGCAGTGCGCGATGAGCTCGATGCCTACGCTGCTAGTTACGCATCAGGATACCATTTCCAACTCTCTATAGCTGCGCCCGCTGGATCAGCTCACTACAGTAGACTGCGTCTAAGTAATCTTGGGCGCGTAGTTGACTATATCAATCTGATGGCCTACGACTATGCTGGTGCCTGGAGCTCCGCGACTGGTCACAACGCTAACCTGTACCCAAACATGGACAATCCTCAAGCTACTCCATTCAACACCGACGATGCCGTCAATGCGTATCTGAACGCCGGTGTGCCCGCCAACAAACTTGTCCTCGGCATGCCCATTTACGCTCGGTCGTTTCTTGGCACGTCTGGTATGGGAAACCCTTACTCGGATGTTGGTTCCTCCAACCCTACATTAGGTAGCTGGGAGGAAGGCGTGTGGGATTACAAAGCCCTCTCTAAGCTAGATCTTAAGACCATGAACGATGAGAAGGCTCAAGCACAGTACGGCATATGCCACACTAGCCAGGGCATATATTCGTATGACACCCCAGAAATCGTTAAAAAGAAGGTGGCATATCTAAAGGAGAAAGGCCTAGGAGGTGCCATGTTCTGGGAGGCATCTGGAGATGGAACTGGGGAAAATTCGTTGATAAAGGCAAGCTTCGATTCTCTAGGTAGTATCGAACAGACACCGAACCTTCTTAAGTATCCCGATTCGAGATATAGAAATATTGCCTCGACTATGGGACAGGCTTAGTTCCCTGGGCCAATAGCAACAAATGGAAGTGGCCGGAAACGATGGTTCGTCATAGGGGAGGTGGGAGTAGAGCAAATAGATGCCCTTGGGGTTCAAGACAATGGTGCCGCGAAAGCTCAGACGACCCAAGAAGCCTTTGTGGAGATTTTCCGTTTGGTTGGCAATTGCCAGCCGGGTGTACGTTGACAGTGTTTATTTAGCCCCTTAGATGCTAAAGCTGGCCAGTCGTCTGCTATACTGGTACCCCATAGGAACTGGTGGGACAATTTCCCATTGTCTTGAAAGACATATGGGAGAATACCAGTAGATAGGTTGATCTATCTACGGATTTGAGCCACAGTCGACGGAAGATCCAAGGTTTTTAACTTGTTGAGAACTCGTATTGTTCACTATACAATCACTCTGAATTAAAACATGTATAGTTGCGCTAGAACAATCACGTATCGCAATACTTGCAGGCCAAATTAGTAGCCAAGAATGTCAACTTCTACCGCTGCTAGAAGCTGTAAGTGAACTTTCCAAGCTCACGATGCTTTCCCTTCTATATGCAGCGCAATGAGTATGCGGGGATCTATTGACAACATAGAATATCAAAGACGTCTCCCTAGATGAATTGGAAATCGTATACCAGTTATCTTTGTGAAAATACATTAGTACGAACTTATCTTATAGATGCAAAGAAAATATCATACCTTTAGGGACAACAAACGAGCTGCCAACAGTGGCCGTAAACGATTCTGCGTTTATCGTAACTGTGACTTGTCCATCATGAACCAGGAATATGTTGTTAGCTGTTTTTGCGTGTGCACGTGCTTTCTCCGTACCAGCGGGCAAGTTTATAAAGCCAAAGGGGCTAAAATCAGGGACCTTGATCTGGCCCCAATGTACCTTCTTCTTGGGACAATCGAGTCCGAGGATACTGCCACTGGAAAAGGCGACATCTAAATTGACGTAGCCTGAAGCACCACCAACACTTGCGTCATCTTGCCCCTCGTATTCCTGCAACCGGCATGCGACGCTCTTTCGGCCTACTCCCATCTCCCATTCTTGCTGCGTGATCCTCGGTTTCGGTGTACTATCTTTGTTACTTTCTTTTCGACTTTTTCGGGCCTCGTGTTTTGTGGCTGCGACGGTGTTATCAGAGTTGCGGATGACCTCCTCGACTGTAGGCAAGACGAAGTGGTCCTGCCTGGCTGTATCTGAGAACACTTCTTTGCCCACTACTATCTTATCGCCTCGCCATACTTTAACTGGGGGCATAGACTTCCTTCCAGATCTTGTGATTGTATCACCAGGCCGGACCATCGTCATGACTTTGCGCTGTATACTTCGATTGGAGAACTTTTGTCCCCTTCCACGGCCGATCCGGGATCGTTGGCCCCTTAGACTTGGTATCGGGCGGGATGATCGCACCATCTGCTTTCCCGGGCTTCGTCGATTTGACTCGTACACCTTGTTTGAGGAGGCACGTGTTTCCGGCTCCTGTGATATGTTTGAGTCTCCGGCCACTTTTCGGGGTCTGCCTCTCTTTCTAGGTTGAACTCTTGCGTTTCCATCGTTTTGTAGACGTGGTTGTGGGACAGAATTTTGTTGATCGGGATGTATCGGTTGGGGAGATGATTGAACAAGCATGTCTTCCTCAACGACCCGAGATTCTCCTACCAAAGCCGGTGATGCTCTTTCCACAAACTCATTCTCCAACGTTTCTGCATCATGTCCAGCGGCTGCTGTAAAAAGACCGACTGAAGTCGATGTGGGACAATAAGACCGAATTTGCGAGGCTAGAAGTGGCGATTCCTCGCTTATATCCATTTCTCTTGAATATGCATCTCCAAACAAAGGTTGAGCAATTTCAAAGCCTGAATGATTGTAAGCCAATTGCATATTATAGATCATTGTATCGTGTACTATACCTTCCTCGCTAGGAATAACATTTGTCATTTCTCCATAATCAGCCGCACCTCTAACGTCGATATCGTCTCTTGAGTCTACCGGATCTGGTGAAAATGGAAGTGATTCTAATGGTTCCATTCCCCACTCATCACGCTGCTCTGTTGCAGCAAGCTGGCGTCCAGTTCGCCTAGGAGTACTATTAGCACCACATAATCAACAAATAATCGTCCTAACAATGGTGCCTCATACTCACCGGCCATGGCCTTGGAAACGCCACATATCCGATTCAGCTACAGGTGCTTTTATACTGAGAAGTGCGGGTAGTGGCAGGATACGATTGGGAAGATAAAGAAAAAGAAGAAGATGAGGAGGGCATTACTGGCGAGGAATTCCATTTTATGGGGGCCTTAAATCCATAAAACAAGTATTAATGTGATTATGTAGTTCAATAAGCCGAGGTAAGCCCTAAGGGCACAGTCGCGCATAATGTGATAAGAAAGATACTTCCATCCTTAATGTTCAGATGGAGCCAGGCCGGCCCGTGCTTTGCTCGCAAACTACATGCACTCCCGGTCGTAGAGACACGGGGGCAGTTGATCAATGTACCACGCCATAGCCCACTTCAGCGTAGCGAGTACCCATATTCTCTGAAAGGAATGTGCAGTATTTCGTTTGTGGCTGGACTCGATGATATTCCGCTATCATGATCGGCAACCCGCTGGACGAACTGGCCGAACACGGATCCGACTCAGAAAGTACTAACAAAACGATATTTTCATATTTTCACAACATGGTAGAAGGGGCTTACATCGCATCCAAGCTTACCAACGGCTTGCCGGTCTATCTACTACATTTACGGATGCAATCATATCTTTTATCACTTTCCAGAAAGTATCACACTTAGGGGCATCCAAGGATTTATTCGCATAGTTAAAGCCATCCAGGATTGACATATTCAGTCAGCTTTCTTGCAGATCGGTATATAGTAATAGAATTGTGTACACGAGGCAATAAATCTCCATTCATGTAAAACCTGTGCTGCAGCCTTGCTAACTCACCTTCTACTTTCGAAGTGTGAAGACTGGGTAAAGCTCTGTATACAAAGTGCACGTTCTATCTAAACCCAATCTTCTTGGCACTTATTCTCATGACCTGATACCCGATTAGAGGCCTCCTTTTATGATCAGCTGGGAGGTTAGCTTCGTCCTGGCGCTCTATGAATGATACGAAACAGATATCTCTAGCGGCAATACACCCTTTGCAACCACCAGTAGACTCTCCCTACCTGAACCCTAGCATTCTTACATCCTCCACACATCTAAATGCCCACAAAGAGAGTGCAACATACAATAAGTATGTTTGCGTCTCTACAAGGTAATTGCAGCAAGATCAGAGGGCACCGCAATATACGGGAATCTCTATTGAAGCCCAATATCTACTTTTTTCCAGTCTATCAAAGTGAATTTTGATACGCCGCCACCTACGTTCTAAACGAGGATAGCGAATAGGCCCTTCTGGGCTTTGACCTTGAATCGCTTCTAGAAAATTGTCAGTTCAAGAAGCCATAGCCGAGAAGTTTGCCACATAGACGTAGCATGTACTGACTTATTAAATGAGCTCCTCACATCCGCACTTGCCGTAAAGCGGTATGATGCCTTTCCCTACCGCGTCAAAAAAGCATTTTTCGTGCATCAGGTGATTCCCACAAAGCTTCCAGACTACATTCTGTACATCATGCAATCCCTCGAGAGTGCAAAACTCTTCCTTGCAGCAATGGCATGTGATCTTCAATCTCTTGTCTCCTTTCTCTCTTTTCCGTTTGAGGAATGCTTCAAGAAACTGTTTAGTGACTACCGGGCGGATGATCTGAAAAGGGTCCATAAAGTCCCTATGTACCTCGAGCTCTGTGATTATTTGAATAAGTCTGCGATGCATATCTGAATCCCTATTTTCTTCTAGCTCTTTGGTGAGCTTTACCTGTCGGAGCTTGGCAGGAGAGTCATGAAGCGCTTGAGCATAAAGCTCTTCACCATACTTGCCATGAACTTTATCCATCAAATACCCGTACTCGTCTTGTGACATGTAATCACACAGAAAATGGTAGCCGTTAACCCTGTCTCTATACGTTATTTTGAGAAGGTTCTCATTTATCTTTCCGTCTTGTCCCTTGACTTCAGAATTAATCCTGTTGGTGTTTATGCTATTGGTATCCTTAGCCTCTTTCGTCTTTCGACACCTCGGTATGGAAAAGGGTGGATCTTGGTGGCCTGCATCGGAAGCTGGTTCCTGAGATATGGCCACTTCGGAAGAGATAGGCTCCCCATGGCCACCCATTTGTCTCTTCGTGGGTCGTCCCTCAACATCTCGGACGGGCCTACGTTTGACGGCTGTATTGGCAGTACCATACATTTTCTGTCCCACTGTATACATGACGAACCACACTAGGGTTCCTAGCAGCGAAGTTGAGGGTAGATATATTTTGTTCTTTATATCATTCTTCTAGCCCGTCCATCCCAGAACGGCCGTTATGAGTGGAGGGATGTGAACGAATCGAAAGTCTGTGCACATATGGAGCGGATGAAGTTGCGCATCCTGAGTCACACGCACATATTTCCGTTATAGTCAGCCAATTTCTAGTAGCTGAAGAATTGGCCGTATCCTAAGTTCGCATATCTTCAATGTATTATAGTAAGCAGGTATGACATTTTTCGGTTCAATTTTTCTTCACAATCAAAATGGTTTTAACGGAGAAACATACAGTATTGTACCTGTTTACCTTCGTGTTCGCTTCACCGTACTCTTTCGAAGCTTTATGCCGGTGACTTATGGATCCCTGTAAATACTATGGAGATGACCAAGCTCTCTGTTTTAGGACGTCAAAGCTACCTGAACGTCATTTTCGGCTTCGCCGTAAGCGTACTTTCAGGGTCCCTCCAAGTATATAGACTAATCCTAAAATGGAATCCATGACGACAGTGTGTCAGCCCTGTAGGTACTTATCTCTAATCCTAGACTGATTATTTTTAAGCACCCACGCAAAAGTATATAGTTTATGGAAAGAAGTCGCTAACATCATGTGGTGAGATGTAGAGATTGTGATAATGTTGTAAATGAGGAAGCTGCGACTGCCCATTATAGTGAAGATTGATTAAATTGACTTGGTGTAACTATTGGCTGATACACATATTATTCAGCTTTACCTTCTATTCAATCAAGTAACAGATGTAGATCATAGGCTATTCATTATAGGCAAGCATCTTACCGTATTCCGCAACTTATAATACTGAGACGCCCATTTATGGGTGCGGTACGAGAGGGTCAGCATATGGAGGTAAAGGACGGAATTGATTATGTACCCTAGAGTAATCACGTTTTGCTTTTTAACCTTGGATGTAAACTGCCAGGAGGAGGTCTATTCATATTGCATCATAAGCGACTGTGTAACCAGCACACCCTTGGCTAAATGTCCGTGCAGCATAAATCAAAGACAGAACAAGGGACAACCGATTTCGATCTTTACTGTACTGGAACAGATTTGTATTCAATGTGCAATTATATAAACCTATACCTGTTTAACTTTATCCTGCCTCAATTGTCATTTTCTTCCTATCTTGGCCTCAGGGAATGAGAGACTGGTCTGCCGTGCCTCGCAGGATGCAAATAGGTATGGCCGAGAGATCAATGTCATCTATGACTTTTGATCTATCCACAACCATAACGAGATCTCATGACCATTGCGTATTGCTTGCATATAACTGAGGTCTTATTCGTATCTTCATAGCATCTCGAAGGTTTTGTTAGTAGTGAAACGTTCATGATATAGTCGTATTGGCAATAACAATAACACCGATATTTTCTCTCTTGACTTGGTGGGTTGGTAAATCAGATTCAACATCTAGTCGCATATACAAGGCCAATATGTATTCCTTTTCTATCAATTTAAACTTGAGGTAAAGAATCCTACAAGAAACACAAAACTCAGGGTGATGAAAGCACAGAAATAGGCAGTAGACTACAAGAGTAATAAGAATAAGTAAGCAGGGCCAGATATTGAGGGTGTTTTAGCCTTGAGAAATGGAAGAACGTGTCGCATCATATTCTAAACAAGTATTCTAGTTCTGATTGGGATTGATACTGAAGCTTTTAAGCGGAAAGTCGTTCACATTGTTATTTTAGGACCTTACCTTTCCCGGATCTAGCTTTCATATCATTTTCCTATTTTCATTTCTGGCTTTTTCATTCTTGCAATCATATCGTTCATCATCACAATCACTTAGTCATATACGTTATGTGCTGGATACTGGCATTATTGTGACGGCTGATACTGCCCTGGGGCTGATCCTGCCATGGCACTGGCTGCTGGTATTGTCCTGGTGGTAGCTGCTGACTATACCCTGTCGGTGGCTGCTGATATTGTCATTGTCCTGGCTGTTGTGTATGCGGTAGAAGTGACGCTTGTGGTGGAGTTGAGTCTCGCGTTTGCTGATGTTGCGGAGGCTGAGGCTGGACCAAGGGAGTTGGCGAGGCAAACTTCTGTCCTCCTTCCAGACCACTTTGATATGCGGCACTGAGTTGTTGGTAGCCAGGCATATTATCGTTAATAGGAGAGAACTCTCTGTTGTGTGTAAAGACTGTACCATGTTTATCTTTGTAATATTCCGCTTCGCGCTCTACAGCCCATTTCCAAAGTGCTAGGTCAATAGGTCCATAGGGATTCTCCTTTGGCTTATTATTTTCATCTAATCCCGAATAATATTTGCGTTTCTTGTCTTCTTTCGGTAAAGCCTTTGCCGATTTCTTTCGGCGCCACCAGGAACGGTTTACAAAGTCTTTGCCACCTGCACGTGTCCAATTCAAACTGATCGCTTGTCGGATCGAGGCCGTTCAAGAACTCATCAGGGTCATCTTCTTTGCCGAAGGTAGCGACACCTAAAACATTGATTATATCGGCGAATTTGTAATCTTCTAAATCTATGACCTTTATTCTGTCTGAAAGACCCTTATTAAAAGATATGAAACCGGCTGAATGCACGTCAGATATTCGATAAATTGCATTTTCGCGTTTACCCTTACCCTCATAGCGATTGATGTAAAAATGCTTGTCTCCGCTTCCGATCCTGGTACATGCCACTGTTTTCATGTTATCGGGGCATTCCTGCCTACCAGGCAATGTCTTGTAAAGCTCAGCTATTGCGTCCGACGGAGCAGTGGCCTGGACTTCCAAAGGATCCACTTCTACTGATGGTAAGGCATCATCAGAGCGTGGCCTCTTATTGCTTTGGTTTTGTCGGAAGAATTCACCGAAAGAGGATATCCCCTCTGGGTTCCAGTTGCGTCCGGTTTTCTGGCTGAAAGAAGAGCCGCCCTGCTGTGCCTGTCCGCCATGCTGTGCTTGCCCAGCATTCTCCTCTATGTCCATCCCGTCACGGTTTCTCTCTCCTAGTTTAACATCAACGCCTTGTGGCACATCTTCTGTAGCCATGGTGAGGAAGGGTTGGCGTTAATGAACTGGTATTCAAGTCGGGGTTTTCGCTGAGACAACCCTGTATATATCAACCCAAGCTATACCTTTTCCGCCCTTTTTCTCCTTTGACGCCACTCACCATATTGTCAGATATTAAGGTGAATTGTGTGTATTTTCTTCGATCCTCTCGCAATCGAAGGACCATTGAGACCTTATATCTTCGAATTGTTTCCTTCTAGGACTTGAGTCCTAGAAAGTCCTAGATGAAAGTCCTACGGTCTAACTTTAGGACAAACTTTAATCCTGAACCTTAATCCTGAAGTTGCGGGTGACCCCTCCAACATTCAACACATATGGAAGTAAAATTGGCGATTTTCAGATTTGCAAAGCTTTTACGACCACTCAACCCACTGGACGAAAGTGGCACACGTGGGAAACATGTACGCCAGCCAAGACTTCTTTCAGCTACAAACATCTGGAGTCGTAGTGTTCGGCTCATTTTCTAAGCATCTACTCTTTGCCGTATGTACTGTACAGTAACTGAAAATTCAGTTCCTTTTTTATTAATTATCTGATACTTAACACTGGCGGGAATGGGACGTCCGCTAGCTTTCATCAACAAGGATGTAGCTTCTGCTCAGGGACCTTGGCTTTGGATCGCAAGGCTTCTTTATGGTGTTCAATGTGTCTTTGATAGATCTGAAGAACGAACGATCGAAATTATCCCACAACCTGGGCAAGGACGTCCTTTGACAATTACTTACATTCGCACCGGTAAATCTTCTTGAATAATGTCACACCATTAAAGTAAAGATCGACATCGGTCTATATACCATGATCAGCATGAGATAGCAAAGGCACCATTTTGGGTCGTCAGTAAGCTGCGGCTTATTCGGGATGTCTTGGGGCGGATGAAAGTTTATTGGTATTATGCCACCTGCAATTATGAGCATTTGGAAGCATTATGATATGTCAGCATTTTCAGTGCAAAATTCATTGCTGACAGTTTATGTTGCGGGCGTTCTAGTATTCCCGCAGTTGAGCGGACTTCAGACAACCCGACTTTACGCAATCCAAAACTCCGTTTGGGGCTGCATATGCTGGGAAACTTCAACCAATTAATTCTCAAAAGACTGGTACTGTAACTTTCTTGCCTTGGTCTGCTCTCATTTGTTGGCCATTTAAATTTCATTGTAAATCCTTCCCCATGTTTCAATCCGTTGTTCTTGAAGACGTTACTGGCGGAAGCGTCAAGGCTACTAACCTTTGTGTTTTAGTTCATGGCGTAAGCACCATCCCTTGACGATCGGTCCTTACACGTCATGCAGCACTGACCATAGGAGTAGCTTTGGGGAAACCCAACTCATATGCGCAATGTTGCTAAGGTTTTGCGCGACAGATATTCTGAAGAAAGATTATATATCCTGCCTGCCGAGAAGAACTGCGGCAATTTCACATACGACGGCATTGAGATTGGTGGCGAGCGGGTGTGCGCTGAGATCGAGGCCAAGTTGCGCAGCATTAGAGAGCAAGGAGGCAAGATCAGCAAGTTAAGTATTGTAGGATATTCGCTAGGTGGTCTGGTTTCACGATATGCGGTTGGTTTGCTCTATGCAAAAGGAATTCTCGATGATCTCGAATGCATGGTAAGTGGCACTTAGGGGAACAGTAGTAGGGAAATATTGGATTAACTGACAATCCTGTCAGAACTTTATCACATTTGCAACCCCCCATCTCGGAGTAAGAACGCCACTTAGAGGATGGCTCAACAACCTCTGGAACGTCCTCGGCGCCCGGACGCTATCAATGTCAGGTCGCCAACTTTTTATGATCGATAGATTCCGAGACACCAAGCGACCTCTTCTCGCCATGCTCGCCGATCCAGAATCTATCTTCATGTCTGGTCTCAAGAAGTTTAAGCGCCGCACATTATACGCAAATATCACCAACGATCAAAGTGTCCTATACTACACATCCGCCATTACCAAGCATGATCCTTATGCAAACCTTGAAAAGGTCAATCTGAACTACCTCAAGGGATGTGAGGGTGTGATTCTTGACCCTGACCATCCTATTGCGCTTCGACCGAGATTTCAACAAGGCGTCCTATTGACAGAATACACATCCCTCAAGAGGTGGGTCAAGACACTACCACTTATGGTGGCAGTCGGTGTTGTAATGCCGATCGGTTTTGCTGTCTTCCTCATCTACTCTGCCCTCCAAACAGTCCGAAGTGCCAGTCGAATCAAGGCGCATGAGTCAGGAGAGGCTGGTTTGAATATTGAGCAGTACCGCATGCCACTACGCATTAAGGGGACTCGGGAAGAAGTCGAGCAAGCTTACGAGGTCCTCAACAACTCGCAGAACGAGCAATATTTGACTGTGGCAGATGAAGAGAATGATGTGGCCTATGATGTCGAGCATCGCAACGTGCTGAAGAAAGAGCGTAGAATGTCGACTCCTGGACAGCCTACGCTTGCGCTGACTCCTGATCAGTTCAAGATGATTGAGAGCTTGGATGCAGCTGGTTGGCACAAGTTTCCTGTTCACTTTCAGAAGCATCGACATAGTCACGCGGCTATTGTGATGCGCATGGATAAAGAGAGTTTCGCAGATGGTTGGGTTGTCTTGAAGCACTTTGCCGGAAGTGAATTCATCATGTAAAGGGAAGGTTCTATGGGAATATATTATAATGGATTCATGCGCATGCATTTGTAAGGGTTGGAAAAACCTTTAACACGGTCTGGATATAGGGATAGAATCGGAGGATGACTGGAGTCAAGAGCTACATGAACTAGGTTATTGGATCAGCCGATGCTTACAAGTAGACGCTCGAGAGATAGATCAATAGAACTGTTAGAGCATATAGTTCAAATTCTAGAGATAACGTTAGCAGAGGAATGCCATCACGACTGGCATCATAGCATGCGCCCGCAATATCATGTCAAGCCAATGAACTGCTAGAACAGGTGGCTGCAGTTAAACAAGGAAAGTCAATAAAAAATCACCTATTGTGACTGGCACTACAGAACGCGCCTACAGGGGTATATGAAGTTAATAGATACATTGAAAATGTAGTGCCGCTTCTAGAGCCTACTTGGTGCAATCCGTGATTATAGGCCTCAGCTATCAACTGACCTGCTGTAGCACTGGCATAAAAGGATAGAGTGAACCAGCTTGATAACAGAGTCTGAGGTATCGGATCTTGATGAGGGAATGTAATTCGTTTTGCAGGGCGTTAAGGACGCTGTACTACAAGATCATCGAGGTTCGAAAACGTAAGTATACATGATCTACTCAGAGCCAAATACGGCAGATTTTAGTCTCAGGTGATGCAGGGCCAAAGCGCTGTGGGCTACCTACATAAGGATACATCAAGTACATAAGTATGTTAAGTGATTGCTAGGTACACCCCGTAAGTATCGTTCGTGGGCTAGAGACTGAAGAGAGTGTGCGGATAGGCAGCTGATTTTGATCTTTACGGTATAGTCGCTTGGCAGCTTCGAATACGCGTTTAGAAATATACATAATTTCCATCTCAAGATCTTCTATGCAGTCCAGGGCGAAATCAAAGGCGGATGACAGGATCTCTGTGAAACATCTAAAACGCTGATGGCTCATTTTGGCCGTGCCGTCATCTGATCATCGGCTACCATGGGTTTACTTTGACACCAGTCAAGTAAGGGGCGCAATACAAGCATCAACATCGACCGTTACATCTATCAACTTGAAATAACTACCGCCATAGTTCGTCTGGCATGTGACCCCTGACTTCTACGATACACTTTAGTTACTGGCCACAAATAACGTCCCATCTGTCTGATGCTGGCTGTGACACTCTGCAGGACTCGAATACAGCCGATCAAAGCGTTTTGAGCAAATAATTCACTCTTACTCCCATAAATCTCTTACCGCAAGGCCTCGACGTTTGGCCATAAATATCATCGCTTGTGCCATCTCCTCAGCATTATTTTGCAAGTCAGGGCCTTAATTCGTGGACAAAGTGGATTTTTATCGGACTTTCTCTTATCATACGAACGGTAACTGCTGCAAGTCTTTTATCATCGTTATCTACTTCAGCAAAACGCACAATATCCTTTCAGAAATCGTTGTTATAGAAGTAATCTTGGCGCACTGTTAAAATCTAAGCTACATAACGACAATATGCATCTGCTGGTACTTTTCTTTGGACCCTTAGTCGCTAACGCTCTACCAATTGGCCTCCATGAACGAAATTTACTGTCAAGCCGATGCTATGTAAGGAGCGACGGTATGTGCGTGTGGGAAACTCAGCATTACAAGAGACGCTTGGAGAAACTAGGCGGACTACCATGGGGTAGCGGATGACTTCATACACTAAGCGATATTGTATCAACAAAGCTCACCTCATTCATTCTTCACTGCATTCGGACACTGCACTTGAACTCCAGTGGGTAGCCAATTTTGTCCTGAAATTTTGAAAGCCAACAATTGGATGACAAAGGCTGAAATGTAGCAAACTGCCGCCATCGCCGCTAGAGTCTTGCGATCTTCGATCACACGGAGTTTGATGGGCTTTCCAGCATTTAATATGCTATCTTGAAACAGTCAGACGGTGAACTGACTGAACAGCAGAAGGATGAGGTCCATAAGAATTGTCCACTACATGTTAGCTGGAAGAGATTCACACCAGATCCTTGAATGTGAATTAACAAGGTTGATGAGCCGGTTGCATTCTACATCGGAATCGTTGAACTCAAAGATCGGGAGTAGGAGCGGTCTTGTGTTCATAATGCGCGGATAATCCTCTATAGGTATGAGAAACGGGTTACGGCATAGGCCACCTCGTTCTCCAGCCATAATGCTTCCTAACAAAGCTCAGTGAAACATTATAGGTAAGGTGATGCGCGGATGGATGTGCAATCTGAGGCTGAGTCGGTTGATCGGTGCGTAATCATTTGGGAATGAAACGGAATATGTACTTGTTATTGTCGCTCGAAAGATAGTCACAGCCTCTACGGGAAAAGGATGAAAAATTGATATAGGAAGGTCCTTTGCTTCGGCATTGCTTGATATTGCGACTGGTAGTACCACTACATCTCAATCGTTGGAACAAAACTCCATGTACCTCAACATCGTGTTTAACCCTGGCTTGCACTGCGCATTGATAGGTTTTGAAGGGCATTACTCAGGCTCAGCTCAAGGCCAAATAGGAAAACTACTCCATCTTTGATTCAAAAGGCAAGACCAGCCATCTCTCCTCTGTCGAGCAGCCCATCTCTATACTCCACAAAGGCCTAAGGAAGATAGTGTACTTTCCTCGTACCAGATATTGTCTATCTGATGATTAGAATTCGTTGAAATGTGCCAGAGTCTTGTTTCGCCCTTCTCAGCCTTGCGGCCTAACGTCCGAGAGTGGTGTTTTGTACTGTATGCTTTTTGTATCTAAGCAATAGAACTCGAGAATGCTTAAACCCTCATTTAGTAATGGTCCTCTACACACAAAAGCCTGGCGAGCTACGACTCAGTTAAATGCTGAATGCTGAAACGATAAACCAGCCACTGCACATAAACATGACTGAAACAGAATTCCAAGTGCCGAACTGGCGCATCAAGATGGTCGAAGAAATTCGGCGAAGCACGAGGCGGCAGCGGCAGAAGTGGATCAGTGAGGCTCACTATAATCTACTCAATCTCGAGAGAAACCAAGTCTTTATCGACCTCCTAACAGACAGTGGGACCGGCGCCATCAGCAGCCGTCAGTGGGCCCCATTGATCGGCCAGAGCGATACATTTGCAGGATCATCTCCATCCAACAGAGTCAAGGACAAGGTGCGATTCTTATTTGGGCTGGAACATGTCATCCCCCTTCATAAGGATCAAGGGGAGCATATACTGTTCTCACTACTTATTGGAGAAAACCATGTCGTTCCAGGAAATTCTCACTCCAACACCAGCCGAGCTCACATTGAATGTTGGAAGGCGACTGCGGTAGACTGCCCCGTTGACGAAGCGTTCCTTATCGAGAAGTACCACCCATTCAAGGGAAACATCGACATTCAAAAACTCGAATATGTTCTCCATACCAATTCCAACAATGTCCCATTCGTTCTGGTCTCTGTCACCTGCAATAAAACTGGTGGACAACCAGTTTCGATACATAATTTGAGGCAAGTCAAGCATCTGGCTCGCCAGTACGGAGTCCCTGTGGTGCTTGACTCCGCTCGTTTTGCCGAAAACGCTTGGTTCATTCAACAGCGCGAGCCCAATTACACCAACATGACAATATTGGAAATCATAAGGGAAATGCATCAATATGCAGACGCTGTAATCATGAGAGGAGAGAATAATGGCTTGATAGATGCCGGAAGTATTCTGGCAATGAGAGACCATACTTGGTTCGAAGCAGCTTCGACCAGTGTCCCCCTGTTCGAAGAGCACACAAATCATGGCAGAATGGCCAGTCAACATATGGAATTGCTAATGATAGGTCTCGATGAAGCCACTTGTGAGAATCAACTACGATCCCGCGTGGGTCAAGTTGAGAGATTTGGCGAGAAACTCAAGAATGCTGGCATTCCCATACAGCAGCCAGTAGGTGGTCATGCAGTCGTCATCGATGCCGCCTCTTTCTTACCCTACGTTCCCAGGGAAGAGTTTGTTGCACAAACACTGGCGGTAGAGTTGTATCTCGAAGCTGGGGTAAGGGGAGTGGACATTGGCACATTGATGAATGATCGAGATCCAGTCACCGGTGATAACCGGTACGCTGATGTGGAGTTTATGCGTCTCGCTGTACCGAGAAGGGTTTATATGGATGAACACTTGGACGTGGTAGTAAACGCTCTCTTGAGCATCTATAAGCGGCGGAACACGATCAAGGACGGTCTCCATATCGTGACTGAATCAAGGCCTTTGAGGTACTCAACGGTGTCCCTCGGGAAAATGGCGGAAGAGGACGAGGGCGCAGGAGAAGATCAGGAGATTAAAAAAGCCGACGACGCAGCAACAAGGTCTTTAGGTTGATTACATTATATGCAAGCAAGACCCTTAATACCAGATACATGCAAAGCTATGGCGAGAAGCTCCGTTATCAAGTATGATGGCTAGTGACGACCCTCGGCGTCGCAGACTTGCAAAAGGAAACACTGAAATTGCCATGCGTAGACATCTCGATACACCTTATCCTGTTCGAGTGTCCTCCTATTACCGTCATTACTTTTTAAAAATCTTATCAACCTTAGCTACTGGGGTTGATAATCTGTCATGCCTTCAATGGGATCCCAGTGGAATGCTGTGCTCATACCAGCTATGTTCATGTTGGCCCAGTTATGTATGCAATATGACGAAATCATCCCTCTAGAACATCGCAATACGTACGACTGGTGATTACCATGGGCTCTGTGTGACATAAGTCCTTACTGGCCTTAATACTTGTCTTGTGGCTGCTAGCGGAAACGTTAAGAAGATATCATATTTATACCCTAGAAACTTATTCTAAACGTTTTACAACAGCCAATACATCTCATACAATCCCCTAAGAATTTGTGGCTGCTCAGCTGCCTCTTAGACTCTAGAAAAAATATCCTATGCGTACTGGACAATCGATTCGAGAGTTGTTCCGCTTAACAAAGGCGATATGTAAGGCAAGCGGTGATGATGTTCTACATGAAGTCTCTAGATACTGTGTGGCGATGGCTAAGGCAAGGACGATATGGCGCTACACTGGTTGATGCCACTTGCGTTTGTTTATATCATGGTTTAGAATCATAACTCTTGTGTCTCAAAATGTGATTTCACGGCTTCTATTCCGTTGCTTATTTTTCACTTACACGAAACAGCCTCAGCACATGGCTATAAGTATGATAGTATGTCTGCTCTCCCAACCTTTGGGTTTGTCATTCTTAACGTCGAAATCATAATTCTTCTGGGCTGTCGCAATCCGAGCCTGCACAGAGTTTGTTGGCTTGTGAGAGTATATTGCTGACCCTAGAAGTCCAAAAAGAAAGAAAGAAAGAAAGAAAGAGAAGCCGCATGAGAAAGGATTGCGTTAATATGTACGGTATTGCACATTTGAGCCCCCTCTTCGCAATCACATGCTCTCTGCGAACTGTAGAGCGGGCACTTTTAGGGACATTCCTTTACTTTGTGAGACAGTCTCGGCTCCATCTTTGTCCGGCAGAGAAGTGTACTAGCCCTCAGTGTGCTTCCTAGTCCTAAGCCGGTTATGCTTTTCACAGTGCAGGTCAGACAAATCGATACTTATTGTAAGTTGCCTAAATGGAAGAGTCGCCATATATCACAGGATACGCAGGTATGAACCTGTAAAGCGGAGTTAAGATACTGGTACCTACTGGGTGTATATAAATGCAAACTATAACTGTTCAACATTTCGTACTAGCGGCCTTCCATAAGTGGCCGTGATCAAGACAATATGTCTATATCAGCCCTACGTCCATCCTCAGCCATCATTTCGAGAATCCTAGGGCAGAATGAAAGGGCTAGAATGGGCTAAGCCCAATGAGAAGTACTCGAGAGCTCTGAAACGATCTTGTCATGCCCCAACACCCAGCGCTTTTTGAAATAGTGCATCACGAAGTAGCGCCTAGGGAATGGGCTAAAATCCTGCGAAACTTCGTGTCTTCTCTTACGGTTTAGCCTCCATGACACAAATTATTATTTATGGAAGGACCGCCCACCAGCACGTCGATACCCTTCGCACCCAGCGCTCAAAACAACTTTCATGGTAGCGGCAATCAAACAAATCACCACTTCATCATGGCACAGTCACTTCTGCCCTATCTCCTCGCCCTGAGCACAGCATACTCATCCATCCTCTCGCATCACTGGCATTTTCAGTTATTTTCTGCCTTAGTCAGCTCGTGGGCTTTCGCCGTCGCTACCTACCTCATAGTCTGGCTCGGCTGGATCTACCCTTACCATGTATCGGAACTTCGCCATATCCCGACCGTTCCCGGATTTCCACTTTGGGGTCAATTCTTGGATATCGCCACCCAAGAATGCGGCGTTCCGCAGCGGCAGTGGCATCAGAAGTATGGCCCTATCGTCCGATACTTCTTACCTTTTGGTTCGGAAAGACTATCAATTGCTGAAGAGAGTGCGTTGCGGCATATGACTCGCGGCTGCCCAAAACACTATCCTAAGCCTCTGCGAGTACGAGTGTGGATGAGTCGCATCTTCGGACATGGTTTGCTCCTTGCAGAGGGAGATGATCACCTGAGTCAGCGTAAGGCACTCATGCCAGCATTCTCAACTCAGGCGATCAAGGAAGCGAGTCCTGTATTTTGGGAGAAAGCTCTCGTCCTAGCCGATCGTTGGAATGAACAGGTGAAGGTCGGAATGGCAGAGGCTGCTTCAATCGAGGTATTAGACTGGCTGAGCCGTGCCACATTGGACATCATCGCGAAGGCTGGCTTCCGCCATGATATCAACTCACTCGAACATCCCGAAGCTCCTATCAGGGTTGCATATCAGGTCATGTTTGCCTCCAAGTTATGGTCCCAGACTCTTTATGTGCTGCAAACTCTGCTCCCCTCACCCAACCTCATCCCGACCCACATAATCAATAGAATAGACTGCGCACAAGGCATCATCGTGCGACTAGCATCCAAAATCGTCCTCCAGAAAGAGGTCGAAGTCGGACAGGAAAGCGCCGCTGTTGACATCGGTGAGAAGAATATCGGGAAAGGCCGTGATATCATCAGCGCTATTACAACGCAATATGGATCGCTCGAAGAAAATGGCAGGGAGGGGCTGTCCTTCATGGAGAAGCGCGATCAGGTCATGACTTTTCTTGGTGCCGGCCATGACACGACTGCTATAGCACTTGCTTGGAGCCTTCATCTACTCGCAAAGCATCGTGATGTGCAGCAAAGACTTCGAAAAGAGATCAAGATTCACTTCCCAATTCTTTCCAGCAATCGGGATACCCTTGACGTGGACGCCCTCACCGATACCGATCCAGGGAAGCTACCGTACCTCAGCAACGTTTGCCGCGAGGTTCTGCGGTACATTCCGCCAGTCCCGTTAATGGTCCGTGAGAGTCAAGTTGACGACGTCTTGGCTGGGTATCACATACCAGCAGGTACTCTGATTGATGTGGCAGCAAACGCCATCAATCATCTTCCCATGTACTGGGGAGAAATGGCCAGCAAGTTTGACCCCGATAGGTGGGACAATTTGCCTACGTGCTGGACACCAATTGCCTTCATGACTTTCTATCATGGTTCAAGAGCTTGTATTGGCCGTGAATATCTTGAGATGGAAATGAAAGCATTACTGTGTGTTTTGATCAGCAGGTATGACTTCACCGATGACCCTGCGTGCACAGACCCTGAGACGTCGAAAGTATGGAGGATGGCCCTAAGGCCTAAGGATGGGATCTTGCTGAGAATACTTCCAATAACTGAGAGCAAAAAAGTCTGTACATCAGGATAGGTAGAAGAGGTGAGCATACTGCTAGAGCAGTCGGTTTGAAGATGGCTTGCCCAAGTAATCTGCTTATTTGTTTCAAGACTGGAGGCCGAAACCCCCAAAAAGCCTAGGCTATAGCATTGGCATCATCACGTTGTCACTAATGATCAGCAATGAACACAAATAGAACATCATCAAGACATTACAGCATAGGCGGCTCGTGGTTCGAGTTCCTAAGGGGCTGTATGGTGCGATAGTGTCACCGACAAGTGACTTTTATTGTGGACGAAGGAATTGATTGATCGATAATGTTGTTAGATGATGGCCACTGTTTCATCTCAGGCTTTTCTAAGGGACTCGATTTGAAACTTAGCGTCATAGACATGCTCGAGGGTAGCGGAAGCGGAAGGATTACTGCAGCACCAGCGATATTATATGGTCTATTGAGCAAATTTGAGAATATTGTAGTGAAACGGTTAATTGCAATGAACAAGTGAAAGAGAAGGATAGCTTGATTCACAGATGTTGAGCTTCAGAACGTAAGTAAAACTACCTGAACATCATCTCAAATTACCAGCACCCACAAGATCCAAGAAAAGCGTAACATCGCATTATTATTCAAAGGAGCTTCAACCATATACAACACATCTTGACTGGCAATGGTATTACTGCAACTGAAATCCCATCTCCCTTCGCGTCCATGTAGACGCAAGTTGAGCTTCGGTCCTCTATCCTTTTCCATGTCCATTATACCCTTCATCGGCCCTCATTCCCTAAGCCATTTCGACTTGTGGAGAACGAAATCGGAGTGACTGGGGTTGAAACCTAGGGTAAAAGAGTGACAGTTTGCTAATCCGAAGCGCTGATATGGAGTTTAGCAGGTGGGCCAATGTCTCTGGTCTTTGTTGATACCATTGAAGTCGTTCTCCATGTTTCTATCGCCTCAGAACTCGTCAGATGCTTCCGAATCGTCGTCAGTGCAAGGCACTGTTGCCTCTGCTGGGTCAGCAGAACAAAGCTCATCCGGCTCACTTTCCGTGTCTTGAAGTGCCAGTTTACGACGACGTTTGGTTGGACGTGCAGTCTTGCTTCCCTGTCCTTCCGTACAGAGGTGAACACGTCTCTCATGTGGTTCACCGCCCGATTTATCGGCACTTCCAACCTCATCTGGTAGAGAGTTGTTCTGCGTCAGCTGGCAAGGCTTGATTTTGCTGGTAGAAATACCGGAGAAATGTGTCGGGCTGAGTCCATTCCATGTCGCCTTTCCCCTCTCAATTAATTCAGGAGACTCTCCAGTACACTCAAACCCGTCAGTGATCTGTTCAGGAGTCGACTGGGATTCATTCGTTGACGATATGCTGTCCACCCCAATTTCACTCAGGCCTCTGGATCCGTCGAGCAATTGTTGGCTACGAATGCGGCCAAGGCGCTGACATAGTTGAACAAAGAGCATCTCATTCCTCCTCTCAAGCCTTTTTGCACAAGAAGTAGCCACTCGTTGAGTTTCCGCCTGCTGGAGAATCTCATCAAGGACGGCTCTGTTCAAGCATTCCTGCTTCCGGGTAGACAGGATAGCCGCAAATTCATTTCGGAGATCGGTAAATTCTTGAGGTCGTGAAGCTTCATTATCCACATTGCTGGCCGTCCAGGAATCGAAAAAGGTCTTGATTCCGTCATCTAGGTGCAGAGGCATCTCCATACCTCTGAAGCGCATGTCTAAGGGAAACAAGGTGTTGATGATAAGATACTTAGGTAGTTATGGATGAGAAGCTGCTATACGAGGAAAAGTTGAGGGAGTTGACCAGCCTATTTAAACATTGTCCTTTCGATCCCAATTATCCAGCGTTACACCAGAAATTAAGCAGCTTGATTAGATAGGCAGTCACAAAATTGAAAAGGGACTTCTGCCTAACGCATGATCAAACCAAGACCTATTACTTTCTCCACCAGTTTAATTGGGGGCGAAGGTTGCTGGTGATTGTGGTGCATGGAACACCCGATGCCAATCGAAGTCTCAATGGAGTTTAAACAATGTCGACAAAAGGTTGGTGGTTGCTCTCGGCCAGCCACTGCTACCTTCTTACTGGCGGCAGAGTCGTAACCAACCAATAGAGAGGGCAAGTGACCAACGAGAACATGGTCACAGTATCCTGTGCTCCCCCAAGACATTGAAATCGGCATATGACTCACCATGCCCAAACTTCACATACCACCCTTGCAAAGATTATGAGTCGCACTCAAAGTTGCGCTTAGATCCAGGTCAAGTTAGTGTACGCCCAGGAACGGTCCAAGGAACTGGAACCTTGCTGCTGATACATTTCAAGCGAGTAAACGGACCTGCTGATCAGAAGATCCGGTGCAACTTCTCAAGCAGGAGTACTGAGTCAAAAACAGGGGCGGTGTCTCTTGAGCTTGGACAAAAGGGGTTTGTACTGCATTATTGGTAGCAGCTTCGGAAATGCGACACCTGCAGCACGGACCATGTGGCCTGGCATTACAAAAGATCACATGAAAAGTAAATCACCCTAGGCAATTAAACTATGCAGGTTACGGGAAGTCCCAAGACCTGGTGCAGACCGAGTCTGGTGAGGAAATGATTTCATAAGCAAGGTACTTCAGTCAGTCTTTGTCAGGCGCCGACTGGCATTGGTTGTGACGTAACATCTCTCGAGAGGGCAAGATACAGGCTCGATGTCTAAAACAATACCAAGTTGAAGGGAAAAAACGGTTCTCGCCTTTATGGAGTCAGAGCCTTGTGGTCCCTTGTCGGCCTAGTCAAAACCCACACCAGGCAACACGAGTTCGAAGGACACAGAGACAACGAGTGTAGGAGGTTCAAATTTAATGAGATACTTCTTTCTCTCATAGCCAATCAGCAGGAAAAACCGAAAATAAGGATTACCATCCAAAGAGAGCATCAAGTAATACAATAAGCGTAGAATCCTAGGCGGAGGAGGCTTAAAAGGTCAGTTCAGCAACCCTGATCCCACCTAACTCTAGACTACTCATCTCCTCTCGCATGTAGTCGACTACTCGACGTAATGCTTCTCTTCCTCCTTGGCAAGCACCGCTCTCAATGTGCTGGGCCAGACCGCTAAAAGTCGAGAAGTGCTTCAATGGCGTCTTCACCGTACCATCTTCCATTAGAGTCAAGGGACAATGGAAGGATATTTCGTCGGTAGTCTGCATGGAGAAAGTCGATTGCACTTTGGCGTGGACACTTGACGACAGATGTTGCTGCAGCGCCCCGGGTTCAAATGTGCGCGTCTTGATAGGTGGGCAAATGGGGCACCGTTGACGGCCAGTGCCAAACCGAGGCTGCGAATCAAATTGTTGACCGAGTGTACCGTCGAATAGCATACTAGATTGACAACTTCCTTTTGGTGTGTGAATCGCCGTGGATGGAAAGGAGTCGAAGAATTCAGTCGAGGTGGGGGTGAGCAATGGGCTAGCCGTCGAGTTCTCAGAACCGTCTTGCTCCATAAGCGACTTCGTTAACAGCGTAGACGTAAAGATCCCGTTGGCATCGTTGTTAACAATAGCCGCATTGATTCGAGACTTTGTTATCTTCGACGGACATGCCCCGCTCTCCAAGTGATGTAGGTGTGCTGATGGACTATGAAACCGTTTCTTGCATTTCCCACTTGCCAGGCATGGGATGTCGCATAGCGGTCGATGTCGCATGGAATCCTGATGTTGCTCCAAGGAAGCCTTATTCTTGAAGGTCCTTTTGCACATGTGGCATCCTATGCGCTGTGGCTGGGCAGAGCCTTCATCTTCACTCTGAGTTGTGTTTCTGGGTTGATGTATTGCACTGTGTAAAAGATATTCTCTAAGTCCCTCATCGGCTCCAAAGGCGCGCCTACATACGCAGCAGCGAGGCTGAGAATGACTTGGCAGGGACATCGTTTTCCAATTGGTGAAAGCCTGGGGACTAAACAATACATCGGCAAACTTAAGAGAACTTATGAAAGCCTCGAAGGTCGGCAAGAGTTGTAAATACCAGGAACAGTCAAACGACTGACTAACTGGCGTTGGGATATGGGATCCTAAGTGCTCAAGTAATTTTAGGCTGGATTGTGTCAAGCCTTCCACATTGAAGCGGCCAGTAAACGGCATCAGAGGACCGACTGGATTTCGTCCGAATCTGTCGGTTCAGGTTTGGGAACGCGATCGCCCGGCCGGTGTGTAATAATAGGCAAGTCTATTGAAAGTTAATTGACGGCACTGAAACTATCTCCGTTTCAGTATTGTTGCACTCTTGGTTCTCAAGTGCTAGTAAATTTTGGAACTATTGAAGCACTTCCGCTAACAAAACTTGCCTCATTCTCTTTGGCTTCTCAATCTTCAGGCCGTTTATGCCTCATTTATTCAGTGGTAATACAGTATTATTTTATCTTTGTACCCTTTCCTGGGAGTCTAAGTGCTACGGACGATCGATAACCATAATCGTATCTTAATCTATGGCAGGGCGCTTCCTCTAAGAGCCACCAATGGTATATTTTATCGTATCACCCCCATCGCCTGGGGTCGCTTCAGAAGATAACTGTAACTGGGTCAGATCAAATTGTGCAGGGTAGTAACCCTAGATTTGGCTCAGGTAGCTCAATGAGACTCGCACACGTAACTGGAGCTTATGTCATCATCCTGCTCCTCTCTGCTTGTACGCTTTTTCTCTCCAGCATTCTTAGACAGATCGTGGCCTTTCCTGATCGTGATTGTGCAGCCTTGACTCTTGAGGCACCTGGCCAACTGAGTACTGGCTTGCATGCCCGGAAACTCCTTTGCTGGTTAGACAACAAAAACGTCGCTCGAGACCTCAACTAAATATGGAATGCGCTGATCGTTGTTTGCATTCTTTTGTTTGACTCTAGTCAAATGAAATTGCAGCTTAAATCTCCCCGTGGTTCTAGAGGATAAATCATCGAAGTGGAAGAAGCAGCCCTCATTGCCACGATCATCCTTCCCAACAAACGCGGTACTAATATTTTGGCCTACAAGCCCCTTTGAGACCGCTTTCCTCCACGAATGAGTGAATCATCACGGGGCCCAAACTCATCGAGAAGGAAACATTGCATCACGTAACCAAGATAATGCAAATGTGGGTATATCTTACTTTCGCTAGCATCGGGGCCTTCAGCGTCAAGTTGAATGATCGGCGGAGGGTCGATTGTTCTGCGATCATTATCACCATAGCCACATGCTCGAGCAATCTACGGTTGCTGCCTTATTGATAGTTTGAATGATACGTCGCCTGAGCGATTGCTTGTACTCATCCCAGTGCCATTTTCTTCCGTCGAGGCGACGACATCGTGAGCATTCATGATGTTCAGATTGGCAGCATTGATCACTGGGTCAAGGGAAATCGGCAAACCCACGGCTGATTTTGGATGAAGGCGAAGAGCCGGCACTCAATATATCCGATCTCGTGCTGTACGATACTTGATGGTATGAGAGGGAAGGAGAATCGTGATGCCCTGGACGGCCTCGCCTTTACTGTTTATTGCAAGACGAAAACAACGTAGACAAATCGAGGAGGCGATATGAGGTAGGTGGTGAGGGGGCGCAATTGCAAGGCGTCCCAGATTCTGTCAAGAATGGTCCGGGCTTGAGGGTTCAAGAAGGCTAGTGCAAAAGCCCAAAGCAATAGACACTGAGCTACTGGATAGATTTCAAGATGCCAGTTCACTTCGTATAGGGCGAGAACCAACGAAGAGAACTATTCCTGAGCCTATTCAGAGGCAGCACGTCTGATGCGGCGGAGCGGAGACCGCTGGCCAACTGATTTCTGAGCCCGGTGTTGAATTCTCGAATTTGATAGCCTCTAATCGCAGATCTTATTGTAGGGGTGAATAAAAACAAGATAGACAGGTGGCTGCAGATGAAATAACGGAAAGTGAGGCGGGGTCGCCGGGCAGGTACGAGCCTCTGTACAGTATAAGAATCGAGGTTATGGACGTTCCTGAAGAGAAGCTGTGGTTATTAAATGCTTATCCTCACTCAGCTTACCAACGGATAGGAACGGAGCCAAGGAATCAAGAAAAGAAAATAGCACCTGCCAGGTTGTTTTACGAAATGGATGCATATTGTTTTCGCTGGAAGCTTGTCTCGGTGGTAAGCTGGGTTTCTTCAGCCAAAAGCAAACACAGAAATCGGTCAGGAGCGGTGAGTGGGGACGTCTCGGTTGTGGCCCGTTTTCATTGGACGCCTCTCGCGTACCAGCAGGAAATATTACCACTGTGGCGTCTGCCTTCTGCAGGGAGCATGGCATTGTCTTTGTTCTACCGGGGGGCCGGTAGGACAAAAGCCTGACCTTAGGCAACTTGCTCCGATACCCCTGTTGATGTTAGCTGTAAGATATGATGTCTGACTTGCACCAGTATTGGAGGATTCTGTAGAAGGAATCCCATAATTCAGAGTGAACTTGCGAAGAATTTCCGCGATATGTACAGATAGTGATGGAATCAATCTTCTAACTTTGTTTTATAGAACTGAATTGGCTATTGTCCCCGCCAGTATCATGACCAAATCAGTCTCCAGGCCTGATATACGCCTCAGGCACAGGTCGAGGTGCATACCCTATAGCAAAGCACTACCGCTAACGACGTGATACTATTTTCTGGGACCGCATGCTTATCCTACTTGTGACCAGGGCGGTGTTTCATGAATCGGCTTTCCCAATCCTCGGATTATCTCATCTTGCTTTTCGCTCAAATGCCCACTTGTATGTTAGGGACCGGGGATTTTTGCAAGGTATCTGGAGATTATGATTTTGCGTTTGTTCGCAACTAGTAAGTGCAGAATGCTCGGCAAAACTAGGTGGTTCCTCTTCTTACCCTCGCGCGAAGAAAAAATACAGAAGATTCGTTTTTGATCTAAGAGGTAAATTCGCGATGAGTGCCTGGTCAAGCACTCTAGCTTACTCCCAAACATCATATTGCTCTCCATTACGATCACGTTGGATTTGTAATTGGCGTACTCTCGACGTAGGTGGAACACATGCTCTTTTACCTCAGTGTAAATATGCTTGGAATCCCCCCAAATATAAGTTTAGTTATATAACGCAACATTAATGAGTAGATGTTGTACCGTGGCCGCCATTTAGAGCCTCCTCGTACGTTGCGGTAGCCCACAAGAACGAGACATCTACATGGCGCAAGGCCCTTGTAGCTTCCTAAGAGGCGGCTATCCATTGTTCTACCAAAATTCAATGAATAAACCCCATGTAGACGTTCTTCTTTAGCATTATAACGAAGAAGTGACCTGCAGACTCTCTATATTGGATTATTGAATCTTTATGCGTAGCCCTAAAATGAACGGTCTCTAGTTATCTCTAGCAAGTTAAATCAATGTCAAAAGTACGCTGTCGTCGGGTATTATCTGTTTATGCCGGTGACAATGACTCACTATGTAAGCTTGAAATGGATTATTCTGCTGATCCATCATTGATCGTCTTTGAAAACTTTCCTTCTTAAGCTAAAAACACCTTCGAGCTTATCACCTGAGTGTACTGTACATAGTAATGAGCTTTGATACTTCCATTATTTCCACGTATTTATTGTACCTGGAGCGGATTAACTTCCACCACATGCTCAGATTTCTCAATGCGTAACAGCTGGAAAGTTTCCATCTCGTCTCACGTGGCAATCTTCGTCTGAGATGGTCTTCACTCCAATTCTAGTCGTGACAATAGCGCAAGAGTTTTTAACACGTCAACAACCTAGAGATATCTTGGTCGCGCAATTATCCATTAGGAAACTTCGACGTCACAAAGTGGAGGAGATAGGTAGTGAGCAGACGCATGAGACGTTACAAATCAGATATCTGTTGCGAAATAAGTCAGAGCCTTGCGCCATTTCTAAACTCAAGATGTTGAGCTCTAGGTTTCTCTCCTCATCTTCATTTGGCAAACCCTAGCGTTTGCCCTCTTCTTTGACTTTAAAAGTCATGCACGACAGTGCCACATGTTCTTGCTAGCAGTTACCGTGCTGAACACCTCCACCTTCCGCTTTGATAGAACTTTCTCTTTATACCGTACAGAGTGGTGACACTTCCTTATATAAATCTAACTAGTAAGCAATTCTTTTACCTGAATTTGGCTGTATTATATGTTGTAAGCAATTTTTGAATGCATGACAGAAGTACCCAGAAATAGACTCGCTGCCTGAAAATCTGGGGGGTGTGGAGCCAATCTACAGTGCGAGATAGAAGCACTCTGTCTAGGCTTAGAGCCGGCAGTTACTTTGAGAAGCGGAAGATAAACAAAGTTTCAGCGTGTACACAGTGTCCAGGATATATATGTCTGCGAGGTGGAAACATCCTTCATTGAGAACGATTGTTGTAGGAGAGGAAGCTTATCAAACTAACACCGGCGGGTTGTAAGTTGGTGTCGAGAAGGAAAGTAAGATCATGGATTTTTAAATATTCATAACGTATACATGTAAATTCAATTGGAAATAGCAGGATCTAACACGTGTTGTTAAAAGACGTGGCGTGACAGTGGGAGATGACATTAATCAAGTATACAGCCATATCCGTGTCACCAAGTCAAATCTAACTCGCATTACTTTTTTGTTGTTCGCTCAAGGACACGTTCATCAAAGCTAAAAGCAAATTTATTCGTAAAGAAGGGGTCATCCATTCGATAATTTGCTTATTGGGAAGCAGCCAAGCAGCTACCTACACGGCGATAGCCACAAAGGCTGGTGATTATCTTCTAAAGCAACTTGGGCAGGCGACATCCAATAACGTCTCAGCCAGGTATGTAAATGAAGGTGATAAATGACAAGACAAGGTCAATGACAGAAAAAAAGTTATCTGACTTTAATAAACTATTTACGGTTCAAATTGCGATTAAGTACTGAGCTTCAGGCCGAGATCTCGGTGCTAGGTTTTATTCCATCAATGGAAATGGAAAGATGAGACTGAAAGCCTGGAAATGTACAGTACTGTGAAAAGTATCATGCCGCACGATAGTCAATTATAGAACGTGGTCTAATAGGCTGATCTCACTCTCGAAACCGAGCACCAAAGACCATAAATGTAAGCAATATAACACGATTTATCCGCACCTTCACTGAAATGTATATCGGTCGCTTTGTAGCTTTTGACACGGACTATTATTATGCGCTCAATCCTTGTATCAGTTGCCCTACTAGCCGCGTCTACAGTGATTACATCCCACAATAGCTTTCCCATCCATTACCGTCACAGCACATTGCAAGGGTTCACCAAGGCCAATCCCGGAGGGCCTGAAGATGTTGAGATCACCGCGACTAACCTGCTCATTGGGTCTCCGTCCGAGAACAAAACCCACCTTCTGGCAGGCCGTGGCCCAGACTCCCGTCCGTTGCTGGTGAAGCTCATCAACAACTTCAGAGAAGATACCGTGAAAGCCTATATCTCCGGCTTAGACTATACCGGCAAAGCCTTCTTCGTTGGCCCTGGTGGCAAGATCATCTACCCAAACGCGAAAGCATCGCGTTTCCCTGTCGAAATTCCACAAAACATAGCTATACCGCTGGTCTCCGGGAGCGAGCCTCTAAGCATGCAACTCCCCTCCTTTATCAGGTCTGGGCGCGTCTACTTCTCGAACGATGATCTGAAATTCTTCGTCGTTGACATGGGTAACGGTAATAGTGTTGTCCAACCATCCGTCACAAATATACGGGATCCTAACGCGGGCCTAAGCTGGGGTTTTGTGGAGTTAACTTACATTTATGGACTCCTCTACGCAAACATCAGTTACGTTGACTTTGTTGGTACAGTTCTGGGTATGGCTCTTGTGAAGAAAGATGGAGCGAGTCAAGTCACAGCTGGACTCGAAGCTGGCTCTGTCACCAAGATATGCAATGACTTAATGAAACAGAGCAAGATAGATGGCCGTCTCTGGGCGTCCTTATGCGTTGTGAACGCTGACGGGAAGCCAATTCGAGTATTATCTCCAGGAAACTATCATGATATTAATCCTAGAACATTCAAAAACTATTGGGATGCCTATGTTGATGATGTCTGGGAGAGATTCACCGAACAGGACCTTGCGATAAATACTCAATCCAAGGCCGGTATGGTCAAATGCAGGATTATTGATGGAAGATTGGGTTGCGATGGAGATGAAAGCAGTTTCGCGAAACCTGTTAGTGAAGATATCTGGGGTTGTAATAGTGGACCTTTCGTTGTTTCTCAGGTCAAAGGCTCGATTCACAGTTCTATCATTCCACGGCTGTGCGCTGGTTTTGTACGATCAACTTTGCTAATTGACGGCGGGAATATACAGCCGAGCCTAGGCCAGCAATCTTACTACACTGTGAATCCCACCAATCATTATAGCCGGATTGTTCACACCTACGAAGCTGATGGTAGAGGCTACGCGTTTGCCTACGATGATGTTAACCCTGATGGTGACGAAAATGCATCCGGGGTGGTAAGCTCTGACAATGTTGATGTGTTGACGATTCACGTTGGTGGTCCGCTGCCGCAGTAAATCAGTTTTGCATTTTCTATCACATGATCCTAGGTTATTTGATGTGCTGCGATTCACTCAAGGCCGCGTTATCCTAGCTCAACATTATCAATAAAATGCTGCAATTTCCTGATCCTTTCATTTCCAGGCCTCTCACGGTAATTAACTCCCCCGCGTCAAGCAAGGTATTTCGTTGGCAGTTCCTTAGCCCGATAATTATGCTGTCTACTTTCAGTATAAATTCCTTTAGAATGATATTAAACATTGCGCTTTTCTCTGTCAATTATATGTATCGCTTCTCTCATCCTTGATAACTGCCTAGATCTAGATCGTCAAGTTCACCCATCAGGAAGATTGTGTTCGAAGTAACCAGTTGTTGAGAAGTATTGTTCGCTTGCATTATCTACGATGTTGATGATTGGCACTTAAAAAGCAAATTCGATCAGTGCGTTTCTTTGATGCATATCATGTCCAGTTGCACACTTGGGTAGTCTACCAAGGTAGAAAGACATAGTTACAAAAGTAGGTGAAGACAGGTCGACCTTGGCCTCTTGGAATAGGAGCCTATAAATCCCTAAGTTCATGTTCGACCTGATGATGTACAGCCACCAGCAATTGCCACCTATCATTCATGAATTAGATGGTACCAAAAGTGGGCTTGTCCTTCGAACCGATGAATTCAGTGAGTAGAAGGAACAGGTCTCGTACCTTTACGTGCCAATAGCTTTGCAATGAAATTTTTCACATCTGGACCAGACGAGAGAGACCCTTGTGTAGATATCAACAGAGTTCAGAATACGCATAGCACATCTACTCGACTGTGACAGGTTCATATTACTAGAGGTAGATCTTTTGAGCCAAGCAGTCGACTACCAAGTGCATGATACAGACTATAACTGCCGGTATCTGCCTCGTCTGCTGGTAACGTCGCAGCCAGACTTGAAGTGGTTCTCTCATAAGACTTCTGGAGAAATGTATAAAAAAACAACCGCAGCCTAAGATGTCTGAACCTAATCTATGTTAACCACTCATCTTCGCTACTTCGATAGGTCGACTCTTCTGGATAAGCCAGTTAATCACCGAACCTTTCGAAATACCTTTCATGCGCGCTCAGGATTTCTTTGAATATCAAACTACTATCGAGGCTTTCTCACGCTTCATCCAGGTTTAGCATCTGAATCAATATGCATGAGAATAGTAAGGAGTACAAGACTTTCTGATCATCCCTAGCATAAATGATAGATTGCACCTAAATGATGTGACTATTACATCAGACAATACCCAGGCTAGATAGACGCGGTTGCCAATTTGCATGTCCAGCGTAGAGGCATTTGCTTTGAGTCCAATTGTATTGGAGATTAATTGTGATCAGCATCTACAAAGCGATGCTTTTTTGGTTCTCGGCTACGGTCTTGCCCTCGCACAAGGGATTATTGTCCGTGGTATTTGAAATAACCAGGTTCTCAGCGATAGCCCCGATGCGGGGTATGAAACCATTAGCAACTTGACGGGTTCCGATGGCCTGCGCAAAGACAAACTTGGCAAGCTTTTGAGATACGTGACGGAAATCGAATGTCGAGTATTTATGCGCCACAACCGCTGATGGCATATGAAGATATTGGGATAAGATGATTGGTGTCTCTTCTTCTCCACCGGCATCAATTTCAGTTCTGCCAAGGATGGTTCTTGCTAAGGCGAGGGATGACCCCGCCATTATCGAAGGCTTGGTTGAAACAAAGTTGCGATGATAGAGTGCAATCTCACACAGGTAAGCGGCCATATACCGCACTTCTTCATCGTCTCCTTCCTGCATCGCGAAAAGCTCTGTGAAGAATTCTACAGTAGGGTGGCCGATAGTCCATTCCAAACTGTCAAGGATATGAGTTTCCATCTGCAGGAACATGCTCCTCTCGTAGATTCCATCACACATGCTGTAAAGCTCGTAGATCGACGGCGTGTTGCGTTTCTCTTCGCAGTACTTCGCAGCAATTGAAAGTGCGACGCATCCAACTAGCTGATAGTATTTTCTAAGTACTGGCGTATTAGAGCAGTATCTATCAAGAATATTGACTGTAAGAAACAGAGACTCAGGCATTAGACCGCAAGCAGCGTGAGCCTCGATCAGGAAGTCGATAAGGTAAGGTCGCATGCACCACTCAATCTCGTTCTGTTTATCTATTGAGGACGTCTGGGGGAGAGTTTTATCCTATCATCAATTAGCTACCGCCGATCGCGATGTTTCACTTCAGCCGAGCATGCCTCCATGGTTTGTATATGCTGCATGATATCTTCCAAGTAGTCATCCCCTACCAGCCTTGACAAGTCGTCGCCAATAATCTCTTGGCGTTGACGTGCTAGTATCAGAGCAACATGGCGAGGTTTGATTCTTTGGTAGATTCTTTCCCTCATCTTACCAAGATACTATTTGCTCTCGGTTGAGAAGGACAGTGAGGTAGACAAAAATGAAAGTTCTGATAGGTCTTCATAAGTGTCTTAGGTATTGCTGCCGCGCCAGAGAGGACTCGCAAAATGTATACTTACTCTCGCAAACCTCCGTTTTGGCACATTTCGAGTCAAATTTTGACTGCAACGCAAATGTTTCCCAAGTTACTCACAACGACCCGGAGGATGTGGCATATACCATAGAACGGCATTAAAGGACTAAGCGTCTCTATCAGGCTTACTGATGAGCCTCACAATAATAGCAGAGGTCACAACAGAACTGTCTCATTTTCTTTTTCCTGGTGCATAGGTTATCACACAGATCACGAGAATAGTACAATTTCTGGCATCTAGAGGTCTTCAGTTCTGAATTCCTAGACTATACTGTACAGGTCTTGATCATTGCTGATTCCATTTTGCGATCATACGAGCTACCTTATACTATTCTTATTGATAGAATGGGGGTGTACAAACCAGACCAGATCTCTTGATGCGCTGCGCCTTTTCCCTTGCTACTCTTGGCGCTCTCATCCCTCTGCCATGATACTTTTTCAATCAAAGAGGATCGCACCTTGATGAACAAAGCTACTAAAAAAGAAAATACTCCACTATGATCATGACAAAATGTAAGCATGACAGGGTAAGATTAGTAGCTGATGCAGCAAAGGCAAAGCCACGTTGTAGTTCACCACCTGGTATGACACTCTCAAGGCCAGTGCCCACCGCGAGAATAGTGCGGACAATGCCGAGAAGTGAGGCAAACATTGACGCAGCCACAAGACTCGAGATTGTAGCACATACCGCTCTGGGGGATAGGCAGGATGGCAGACAAGATGGCAGCCAACATGGTTGCCATAAAGGATTCACTTTTGAAAGAAGTGATGTTGAGACAGTAAATACCAAGCCAAGGATGAAAAGAATTTCTAAAGGAGGCAACTTTTGGGGTATTTCTGCCGCATCTCCCTGTTTCATTGGTAGCTGGCTGAACTCATCCCATGAGTTGTCGCCTGTTATTGAAAATCGCGTACATTTCGAGCCATCACCAAAGTCAATGCATCCGTACTTAGTCCCAAATTCGCATCCCTTGGGTGTGAATTCGGCAACCAGGGTCTCGGCAGCTGCTACAACACTGCTTGCCTTACTCTTGACGTCACCCGCAACCTTCGTAGCCTTGGATACTACTACTGTCGCATGGCTGGCGATGTCTCCTGTATCTTTCAACGCTTTTGTAGCCTGTGCTGGAATGTCTTGCATGGGCCCTGGTAAGCCGCGAATGGACGGTGCGGCCTTGAACTGTTCCTCCTGGTCAGTTAAGGGTGTCGGGAGCTCCTTTGGTATGGGAGGAACCTACGGAGAGCTTAAAAATCCCTTGCTTTTCATTGGTTGAATCAGCTAGCAGTACAATAGTGATCAAAGATACGGAGGCGAAAACTGCGCAATGAAGAGATCCCCAGAGAAGCTTAAATACTTTCATTTAGTCTATGAGGCGAACGCCGATGGAATTCTCAGAGCATCGCCTTTGAAGGTAAATCAAGATGGAGTGGACGAACGGTAGCGGAAGTTTATGTATGCAAGAGCTGCGGTCATTCTTGGCTTTAATCCTGGTATTTCCTTTTCGTTGTGTCGTACAGATCTTGGAGTCCGTCACGGTTTCATTCCCTAATAACATCACCTCGTAAGCGGATTCACCATGCAGTTGAAATATAAGACTACTCGAGGCTCCTGTGGGTGTCAAGCAATACATGAACCTAGACAGTCCGAAATTGACTTCTCCCGTAAATTCAGAATGGCACTGGAATTAGCCTGAGAAACACTTTGAATAACCTATGCTACAGTCCAGCCGGCTGGCAAATGCTGACTAACATGGATCCCGATCATCCAGATGCTTTTGTATTAAGCTATGCTCGTCTAGTCCATGATTTAAACCACAGTGCTTTGTAATACGAGATGGCACTGGATGTAAACGCAGACCATACTATCTTTATGAGTCACATGTCGCCGTGCGACATGCTTAGCATTGCACTAGGCAAGAGAGTAGAAATGATTACATTTCAAGTCTGGTCTTAGTAGTCTAAACTAGCATCCATATAACCACCCATTTATAAGGCATACTTGCACGAACCAGCGCGTAATAAGGCATCCGAGACTTTGTAGCACGTTCAATTGGTTTAAGGATCAGTGGTATTGACTCCAATGCGGCCTATCCACTTGATCATGGTATTCACCAACCAAAGCAACTACACCAGGAATCTTACACTAGAAATTAAAGGGAAAGTATGCATTAATAATTCACAATGCGGTTGTTTGTTCTTGTGAATCATCATTGCCTAACGTAGCTGGGGATAAGGGGAAATTGATTCGTGTGGGAACATGAGGCAGATTAAAAAGAAGGGCAATGACTTTTCCCCGAATATATCTGATTCTTACATAGTTCATCCGATAGCTGTCCGGCTTATTTGGTATCCTCTATAACGTGAATCCAAGGTCCCATACAATCAAAGTGATCAAAATCAGCGACTTAGGCGTTGCCTGGGCATTTTTTAGTATCAAATAACAGGTGTTCTAACAATCGCTAGAAGCATACTTACCGGTACCCGCCAAAGAACTAGTAGCCTTCCTCAGGTTCTTTCTGGCTGCCCCTTTCTTCATCAATCATTCCAGGAGTACAAGGAATGACGATGTCTGGCTGTGTTTCACATGGTTTGCGCAGTTCTTCAGACATTACTAGCCCAGAACTAGCGATGAAAGATGTCGAATGACCTTCACATGCCCGAAAGTTGGTGGTTGACAATTCCTGTAGACGTTGTTCCATTTTCGACACTACTTCCATCACTTTCAACACTTTTTCTTTCATTTCCCTCACTTCTCTCGTTAGAAGCGCTAACTGCTGTCCAAACTCATTCGGTTCAGAGGAGTCATAACCTTGACCCGGAGGCGGCGTCCCTAGGGTTGATGTAATGCGAGAAGATGGATCCGAATTCATGACCTCGAGATTCCCTGTTATTATATCCAAGAAAGAATTAAACTGTCAAAGGTCGGGGATAAGAAGGGATAAAGAAGGTGTAAGTGACACATATATAGTGCATAAACCAGTCTTTGCTATCAAACCGACTATTCACTACCTTTTAAGTACTTTCAGCCTTCAAAGACTTTACCCACACCCCTGTCTTGTGCCACAGCTATCGGAAGGATTTGTCATTGAATGGAGAGAGATGATATGGGGGAAGGCGGCTTAGTGTGTAGGATAAATTATCTGTGCACCTCTTTTACGACAGGAAGGATGAATCTTACCAGGATTAGATGCCATTCATGCAAGGCGTATTCAAGAATTCTCTACTTAGTGTTAGTTTGCCGTTCAGGGGTGGTGGCATCAACCACCATCATCACTGAACAGCCTGTCAAAGGTTAGCTTGGATTGGTTAACACTACCGCATGTTCATATGACGGCCAAAATTTCAATCTTTCCTTCCAGTCACAACCCGAAAATTGGGCCCCGGCTTTGACTGGGCCGTATTATGCTTCGCCGATGTGTTTGTCTGTACCAAGATTAGTTTGCCAGATTCATGCCTGAACTCGCAGTGGCGCGCGAGCCAGGCATGGAACCTAGAGGGTCAGTACAATTATGATGGAGATTAACCCAATGTTTACAAGCAACCTTTTGGCAAAATGCTATTTACAATAAAGCGACGCACCGCGAGCAATTGATATAGTTCGCCCATAACAGTGCGCTTGCGAGATAAGCAAACCCTGCTTTTACGGCCGGGTCGCGGTGCTTGGAAAAGCGAGTGTCGATCTGGGCCGGAAAGACTATAACTGTTTGCCTTTTACTGCCTAGAATTGACTCTCAATTTGGCCTTTTAGGTAGCCCTATAGTTACCCTTTCAGTCCGTATGAGTTAAGTAACGTTTGTGACTATTCAAGGCCATGAATTCTCATTCCTCCTGGCTTGTCGCCATGATTCGATCCAAGGCCTACCGCCTTCCATCACCTATCTGAGTTTCTATGTCTGTTGCGAATAATAGCACGCTTGTTGGAGGGACTTCAATGTTGCATCAGGCGAATCTCAATTGATAGAATAGTGAAACAACCACGTAAAAAAAACAATGACCACGCCCTTCTATCATAATTGCGAGTTACCTAAGCTAAGTTCGATGATTATATAGTTCTCCTTAAGTCCTAGAAAACTGACTTTTATCTGATTCGACTCCTTTAAAAATTCACGAAATGGTCATTCTCATCGTCAGAAGCTTCGCCATAAATACTATGGATAGCGCCAATGTCACCCCGCCTTTGACTAGTCGCATATAAAATCTGAGCTTTAGCTAAGGCTCGACTGAGCTGATCATGATGATCAGGAGCAGGTAGAGCTTGAGTATGATGCGTCGAGAAAAAGCCAATGATCTTTTTGGCACTTCTTGAGCGAAGAGATGATTTTTCTACTGACTCGTGCTGCACCCTCGGACGACGTATTCAAGCAAACCGCCACATTTATAGGGTTTTCCGCGTAGCATAGTCTAGCCAGTCCTGAGAGAAGGTCATTGAAGTATGGTAGATCGATCGCAAAGCTGAGTTTCCTCATGCATAGTGTGTAACAAGGACCGCCGATGTCAAGGAAAAGTGAAAAATGACTCATGTTATGAAACATAAGCGTATTAGAGGCGTAAAGTGCGACAACGCCTTCCTCGAAGCTATAAGCAGAACCATTAAGTAAGCGTTCTTAAACATGAGTAGTGATTACTTACAATCGCTTGCAAGTAAAGAGCAAAGAGACAGAAAGAAAACACCATTTGTGGTAAATCTCATCATGTTGATGTGCTATGGCGCTCCTGGCCCTGCGACAAATGCAATGGATCCATTTTGGAATCTTCTTCTTGGGGCTACCCTCACGGGTTTGCCTGTCGGATTCGTATTTATTGTAGACATTATATGCACTGTTTGGTCGCCAAAGAGGTTGCTGTATATTAAACGCCGTAGTTCCGGATGGAGGCGGAAAAACAAGCAGTTTTGTTGATTCCACGCGCGTTGGAAGCGGACCGCCATAGTGAAAATGATGTAATCAATCTCAATGAAGTATTCAAAAGACCAATAGGATCTAAAGACAAAGGCGAAAGTGAAAGGAAACTTGAAGGACGACAAGGCAAAAGGTCTGTTATTTATAGGATGAGGTAGACGAATTTACTATGCGAAGACACCTGCTTGCATAATCATGACTCCTGGTCCTTCACTTTCTAACACACAGCCACATGAAGTGGCTTTGCTTAACAATAGTCACGACTACCTTCATCTACACCAATGAGGTCACTATTCTATGGCGGGCTAACGGAGAAGGCTGGTTTACCTGAATAGAGGCAGGGATCTAGGGTAGAGCAGAAAGCTCTCCCGCTTAGAACAGGTTAAGGCAGGTCGATTACAGGTAGAACGAGGGACTGCATTCCTTTCTTTATGAACAGCAATGACACACTTTTTATTACTACGTTAGATGAAATCTACGACATCTATTTATATATGTTATATCTGTCTTAGAAGAGAAATAATCTGATCTTAGTCTCGTTAGGGTATTAAAAGTCTCATAACGAAGGGGTTTATTTTTCATTGAACAACGAATTCTTTCTCGCCATCAAGTAACTTAACCAAATTAACCCTTCCAACATTCTTCCGGGAGCTATTGTCAGGCGTGACCCTAGTCATCTGTTCTTAAGTGAACCACCAAGTCTGGGATTCGTTATACTGAGATCCTTGCCACGGCTATCGGTGATTTAGCCGCTGCTTAGCTTACCACTCGCTTTGCCGATACTGTAGCCTCTTTAATTGAAATTAGTACTCCCCATATTAGTACTGAAGTACATGATGCCGCTTGAGGTACTGGAACTCTAGTTGGCTTTAACTTCCTTATATGCCTCTCCTCCTGGAATGGCTTCCCTAGCTTTACTAAGGCATACTCCTCTGGGACCAGCCACGCTAACTTATGTGCCGAGACTTGCTTGCATGATAACTTGTTTGGCCTATGCGCCAATAGATGTTATTGCGGTAGTAAGCTTAGCCTTATCACTTCTCCATCTATTAGTGTTGATCAGTGCAATATTATTTACCGTGGTGATGCTAATGTAAGCTGCGGTGGTCTCGCTGCTGGCTCTGGAATTATGCATCGGCAGGCTCACATCAGTATTCTTCTCTCTCTTTATATTGCTGTCGGTGTAAGTCCTTGCGATAATGACTTCGGCATCGAGACCTGAGGTCCCCGTCGCCACCACAATCGTGGTCCAATATAATAGCATTGTCACCCAGGTTCTTATCACTGATCACCCATCTTGCGCGGTAAGCTGTACGTGATTTGATGCTCAGTCATGTCTTCTGCTGTTAGTGGTTGTATGTTTTGTCAAACTAGCCTGTAAAGTCTTACCAAACCATCTTGTCCCATCCCAAATCGGTAATGCGAAGTTAAATTCTAGGTCCCCCCCCATGATGCACAGCATATACTGAAAATCCACATGCCAAACATACTCGGACGCGCATAGTACTTCCCCTTCGGTGAAACGGCATAACACGAGCCTAGCCCTAATGTTCGCGAGTACTTCCTCGGATTTTCCTTCGTAAAAAA
Organism: Fusarium bulbicola; assembly: GCA_013758895.1. NCBI lineage: Eukaryota > Fungi > Ascomycota > Sordariomycetes > Hypocreales > Nectriaceae > Fusarium > Fusarium bulbicola. Next base: position 178,868 of record JAAOAI010000062.1, read on the forward strand.
CCTCCTGAGTTCATCCTTGTAATAAGCGCACTATGGTTGATGATTCATTTGCGTTTGAACTTAGCCCACTAGCGATAATTCGATTCTTCATTCTAGGCCGAGTAGAGCAGAGTCTTTCACTTCTGCTCTATTTCTCTACTCTCTTCGTACAAAGAAACGGCTCCTCTTGATCTTGGTTGTGATACCCGTGTCGTACGTTTTCATTGTGTTTATGCGGGGAAACTTTAGGATGGAAAGCGTTAGCTCGGATGTTTTCAATTGTTTTTTCCGGCAATGGTTATGACTTCAGCAACTGGGCATGAAGAGCGCTTTCTAGTCTCTATCATGAGACTCCCAGTACCTTGAAGCATACAGAATGGATAAAAGACGTGCTTCCCTTTATCATCAGCATGCCTGTCACTGACCTGTAAGGCATGTGATTTCAAGCAACGTCCCGGTCAACTAATGTTTCTACTTGTTTTTGTAGTAGATCTTCAATGATACCAGCTGCCAGTTGGCTCCAAGGTATAAACCGAGATGGTTGCTGAGGACAAGTTTCTTTGCCAACGTCGAGGTGGGAGTCCGTTTTTATGTGACTGCTATTGATTGCGCCGGTCCAGTACTGTTCGAAACGCGATACCATCTTCTCTCAGGTAACGTCCTTTTTTAAGAGCCTTCAGCTACCTTACTTAAAGAAGAATGGTAACACTGCTAAAATCTTGGCTCCTGACGGCAACCAGGTTCGACAGCTTGGCTTGTTGAGGGTAAATCAAATCCAGTTGCCATTACCCACTATCATTGCTATCTACTTTTATCTTCCGACAATTCAAGCATGTCGGCTATCGACCAGTGGTCAAGTTGGTATTCAAAACTTGGCGGCCCTTACATGATATTGTCCTAGCCCGAGAGAAGCACCAGATATATGAGAAGCATAGAGCAGAAAATAAGGGACGGTTATTCCAAGTACAAATCAGCATCAATATCGGTGACCTTTGATCGTCTCATTGGCGAGCAAGATATACCGTCACTAGATTGATGCTCTCAAGTGTCATCAACTAGCGAAGGAGAATCCTTCACTAACTGTCCCCGAAGGACCTCTTTATCTCCGCAGATCTCTCATCGTCATCCTCAATTACGTCGACGTCGTATCTCCAGCCTTCCACACGTAAGCAGGCAGTCAGCAAAACAGAAGGTGCCCTTGTAAATTTAGTCGATAACGCGAGTGAAACGTCGTCGGTCAAGAAGCTTCCCATATCGTTTCTTCGGCCTTTTTTTCTCTTTCTATCGGCTTTGTGAGCAATCGCGTCAATCCGCTCTGTATCTAGACTTAAACGTACTTTGGGTTTCTGTGGCTGGGCTTCTGTAAGCTGTCCCATAGGCATGACAGATAGGGTCTGGAGTCTCTTGGTAGAGCGATCCCACTGCTCCACAATACAAGGAACATCACACTCAAGAGCGTAGTGGGCGGCGAATTGGACGGCGTTGCTCTGGGGATCCTGCCTCCGTCGATCCATCAATTCGGTGCTCGCATTCTTAAAGGATGCTTAATGACTGTCGCTGAATGATAAAAATGTGCTGACAAATGCCGACGTACCTGGATGTCGATCTTGCCTAACGGCTGTTCCTCCACAATTATCACGGTCTTGTCACCAAAACGTGCAGTCCGATATCGCGTTATTACCAATACAGCCGATACAGCAGACACGTTCATGATGCTTCGGGCTCGGGTAGTGACGAAGCAGCCTCAAAGGTTATTAGTGGCCTGATCAAACAAACAAAAGCTGGTTGTAAGAGGGGTTAAAAAGAGCCTTGGGTTCCTGCCTACCAACGAAACGATGACCTAGATAAATACGATGGCGATCCCCGCTTTTAAGCCTGCGCATCGGCCAATCACTGCTCGCTATGACATTTGTCTCCCCACATGAACTGGGCATTTTTGGCTTTTGTAATTTCCGTATTCACCCGACCCCGGACTGAAGTACAGGGTAGGATAGGCGAGTGCTTTTTTTTTCTTTAGCCAGCGATGAGGATCCAACGGAGAGTCATTCCCGCACAGCAGGTAGGAGTCTTGGGCAGTAAGGTTGTCACGAATCGTATGACTTAGTTACTGGCCTTTGGGTTTCGGTGCATCATCAGCAATCGATGACTCACAGCTCGATGGAGGGGATCCATACGTCATACGACATGGTCGATACATCGGAATGTAGGCATTTACGTCAGGGATGCAAACTCAACTATCACCTGCGACAAGCATCCATATATTTCCCTAGGCACCAGCCAAACTACGAGCTGGGTCGCCGAGAATTGTCAATAGCACATCAATGACCCCGGTTGTACACATGAGACGACGAGAAATATAACCTGGATTTAACTGAAAGTGATCGGCCACGCTATCCAAGAGCAATATGAAAGTCGCCTTCACGACCATGACTATGTTAGTGTTCCTTCTGTTCAAACTTTATACTTACGCATTTGCTCCTCGCTTTTCGGAAAGCTAAGTGCTAACCAAAACGAATCGAAAATTACGGGTCTAGAATCTCTTTGTCTCGCAGCCTCTTCTGCCTGCATCACAAAGATGGAGGCATCTGGTAAGCGCTACCAGAAGCCGACTCCATCTAACACCACCACCAGCAACATCAAAGTGGCTCGAAATCTGGCCACTTGTCGGCATGTCCTGATTCACGACATGGTCCTCGCCGAGCTCGAACCAACATTCAACGCCCTGATCACATGAGCTTTGAAGGATATCGAGTAGCGATCTCCTCGGTAGGCTTCCAATTGGAAGAGCGGCCTGGGTTTGGCCTGGGTTTCCACACTAAGAGATCCATATTTTACGCCATATCGCAATGTCCGAAGCTACTTCAATGGATTTGATTTATACCGTTCGAAATATTACCTAATCACCACTAAACACTGTGCGGACATATTGTCATGCCCTTTCAGACCATATCTCCTCTTACAACACCCTTCATTATGCAGGCGGAGCACTCTTCATCCTTCCGGCTATCGATTTCTTCCTTGTACGCTATGTAAATAGACTCATAATCCTCTGCGTACTTGTAGCATGACCGTGAGTGGTCATACGTAAACATCAAGTCGTATTCCTTGCAGATTTGGAATTCTATGCTACCTTGATAGCCCGATAGCTTGATCTTACAGATCCTGGAGACGAATTCGGTTGGCTCAGAACTTTCTTCCAAGCCGTACACTGCTTGCGTTTTCCTCTCGGTCTTTTCTCCCCATACAAGATATGCTGAACGTCTCCCTAAAGCGTTGGCTTCACTCAGCTTCTCGGGCCACCTGGTATATATTGTATTAGCGCTTGTACCGATCATAATACAATAGGCGCTTAAAGTGATGTTGTGATGTTGAAAAGCATAATCGTATCTATGTACTTTCCCGTGAGTATGCAACTTGTGGGGTTGTAGACAATCTTTGAAAAGTGTCGGGTATGTTTCACCGAAATAGATAATAAGTAAATGACCTGTCGGCCCACGAGCCACCTTCTTTGGAAATCTGTTCTGTAAGACACTTCCAACGAGAACAGGCGGATTTCCGTCCTTGCTAACCTTTTCCAACCAGTCAAAGCTCTTAAATAAATAGCGCCAGACGCCATGAATCTCATGCTTATATGCCAATGATGTACGAGAAGCTGCAGTCTTGAGTAATCGGGGCAACTTCCAATTCACCACAACTCCTTGCTTATATGCCGAATTTATCTTCCATATAGTTGTCATGGTTGTTATGGCATAGAAATCGAAGGCGCCTAGTACCTAATGGCAAAAACCTGTAGGTTGTATCGATGTGATATACGTTCGTATCCGTCCTAATTTAGACCACACCTGTCCTTTAACCTCTGAATGGAAATTGAGTTTTTCGCTTTTCTTTTTGGCAACAGTGATACTCAGTACTATGCTATAGTACGATCCAAATCAGGCCGCAATACCGAGATTAACGTTACTCTAGCTTTTCAAGAGTATTGCAGATAGGAACTACCAGTTATAGAACTACAGGGATGTTGAGTACCTGCAAAAATCAGAATATAGCTCAATAGTAACGGCGTAGAGATTCCAGACTAAAAACCTGCACAAGACATAATCAGGAGGTATGCTGAGTACTATGTATATGTTCAACTAAAATAATAAATCAAAATGGTACCCCATTTATCTGTGGGCTTTTGCTATACGACAAGGGCGTTGCTTGGTCTTCGATGGACAAATATTGGAACTGAGAGTCACATGCTCATAGAAGCCGCAGCAATGCGGTAAAACCCCCCGAAACCACCAGCTAGATTCATGTATGTCAAATTGGCCCAGCAATATTTTTAACTTTTGACAAAATAGAGTATAACCATTAATAAGGTAAGGTGCGAGCTCACTGTCAGGAATCCTTTTTATCATACTTTTGGGGAAAGTGCCTTAAGATGGACTAGTGTGGCGCGAACCCGTGGACAACCTAGGTCAAAGTTTACCTCATCTTACAGTCGCAATTGTCTCGCTACCTTGGCGGTTCGGAATCAGGCATCGATATCCAGACCTGCATGTAATTAGTTGTATCACATAGAGGATCTTTGGCCTAGCAACTTTTGTCCCCTCTGGATCCAGATGATGACCATATCCCCTTTAATTCTTTAATACCGAGGACGCTTTTAGTTAACGACAGAAAGCTGTCTTGAAAGCTAGTGGATCATAAGACCAAGAGATAAAAGATACCTCCCTGGTACTGTGCGTACTGGCCATACCAAACACCGGCCGTCTCTGTTGGGCTAATGAACGGGCAAAAATAACTTTCCTTTCTTGCCACAAAGATCCCTATTCTGAGCCGGCCTTTTAGGTCGGCGAAAACAAAATCACAAAAACAGCTAAAAAGAGGTAAAATAACCCGGAGAATTTCAGCCACCCCTCGTACCACCAGTTATAAAGCGACGAGCCTGGTGCATGCCGTATGGTAAATCTTTTTATGTATCTGCAACAATGCTCAGTAAGCCCGCCGATATTATTCTCGCTGCTGCTGCCACCCTGGTATCCGCTGGTTCTCTCCGCCGGAGCGAGGTCGGCTCTGCTAGCATCACTCCCCACGAGCAGTACTCCAGCAGCATTGGAGTACTGGGCTGCAAGATCAACACCAACCGTGTGGCTTACTGGCCCGGCTCTGTCGATTGCAACAACATCTGCGTGAAGGTCTCCTACAAGAGTCGGTCAGTTTATCTCCTTAAGATCGACTCCTCCGGCGGTGCTTACGACATTTCGTACGATGCCTGGAACTACCTTGGCTTCGGCAAGTCTGCCACTGATGATCCTCAAGACGATGGCGGTATTTCCATGAACTACGAATTCGTCGATGCCTCTATGTGCACGGACATCCTTGACAACGGCAAGCTTCCCCTCGCTGCTGCTAATTCCATGAACTACCTCGAGCCATGCCTCGGTGAGCCCAACAGTTGGGTAGCTCAGAACTACGAACTATTTAACATCAACGATTCTATCTGCAAGTATGGCGTCGATGAGAAGTGCTCTCTCAACCTTGCCATCAGCAAGCAGGCTGAATGCCCCAGTGGACTCGGTGCGGTCGGAGAGCTTAACCTCACGGTCCAGAACATCCAGTATCGCACCGGTAAGATAGTTCCTGCTCAGTAACTAAACTAAGTCGTGCCGTTCAAGTCATAGTTCCACCCATCACTCGACATAGGCATAAATTATAGCTATTGCAGGCCAGATTAGCGTTGGACAACTAACCCAAGACTTATAACCGCAGTAGAAAAAAAAGCAAAGCACAAGCGTAAGGACCAAATGTGGATTTTAGCTTGAAAAAAAAAAAAAAAAAAGAAGAAGAAGAGTTCCCTAATCTTAAGCTGCTTTGAAAGAACATACCGCCATCACACTAACTAATCTCAAGTGAGTTTTTTTTTGACAAGCTTGGAATTGATAGGTCAATATGAGAGGTTCATTAGAGCCAGTGAATCGCGGCCCCATGGAGGTGAGCTAGAGTAGGGCGGGAAAAGGCAATTACTTTTTCCTTTTTCGCCGCGTGAATATACGATCATGAAATGTTTCGTGACTAATTAGGAAAATTCTGGCTGTCGACAATGACATAGAAGGAAATGATATCCTGAGGTGAAAAAAAAGACCTTCATCTAGTGGGCGCCTAATAATCAGAACCTAGCCGGCAATAAGATCACCCGTAAACATCAATCTAGCACCTTTCGAAACTACAAGATATTGGACATAGGGGGTCTTGACGTCAGAGTCTTGTTTTGTGACTAAGATATTTGCATTAGTGGTACTGCATCGGCCAATTTCGATTACTAAACTATTAGGGTAATAAGAGACGACAAGTCTTATTCCCCGCGCAAAATGCTAGAATCAATAGCTTCCTGCTTCAATTATAAGTATGCAGATATTATAGCAAGCGTTGGCAAATCGGTACCAGAGCTTAGGTTCCGAATTATGCCGAAAATAAAGGCCAAATATATAAAGATGATGCACTTTCATTTGTCAAAACATAATTACCTTCCGTCCCTACTACCCTTGCCCGTACGATCAACATCTCCACAAACCGAGTCTGCACGATCTGAAACGATTGGGAGTAGTCATCATGGCCGGGCCAGATACTATTAAACAACGTCGAACACGACCTGAGAACCTAAACGTCACAAAACAGTCCATAGCCAATCTGCCACATACAATAAAGACCGTCACGTGGAGCGATATTCCCGACTGGCGGCGAGATAACAAGTACATCCTCACCGGCTATCGCCCGTTAGAGGATGATTATTTCCAAGTCTTGAAAAGTCTCACTTTCTTGCACAATGAGACTTGCAATATCTACACCCATTTGATCGGCGCTGTGCTGCTGCCACTCTTTGCGATCGTAATTCTCCGAAGCATCTATGGGTCACAGTACATTGGCGCTACAACAACCGATTTTATCATGTTCGGTATCTACTTTTGTTCTGCCGAGAGCTGCCTAGTTTTCAGCGCTGCATACCATCTCACCGAAAGCCACTCTCACGAGGTGGAACAGTTCTGGCACCGGAGAGATTTGCTAGGGATCGTCATCGTTATCGTTGGCACATTCATCCCTGGGATCTACTATATCTTCAGCTGCGAACCAATTCTACTGAAGGCTCATTGGGCAATTGTTGGTCACCTGGTCCATTCAGACACACCCTCGGTTGTGAAAGAGTGATAGTTCTTTGAAGTATGCTAATCATGTCGTTAGGTGATATTTTGCGGATCTGCTACAGCAGCTCTCATCTCCATATCTAGGTTCAGGATGTCATCGTGGCGCTCGGTGAGGATCATCGCCTACGTAGCACTCGGCGCGTCCGCTTTGGTTCCTTTGCTGCATGGCGTACAGATCTATGGGCTAGAATATATGCTCAAGTATTCTGGATTGCAATGGTACCTTGTCGAGCTCCTTCTGTACGGAGGGGGCTGCGGTCTTTATGCAGTACGAGCATCCTGTCCTCAGCCGTCCCTTTCTCAGGTCTTTTCATGTTGGGGGAGCAATATCTGACCTGAGAGTGCAGTTTCGAATCCCTGAGCGCTTTGCACCAGGTAATTTCGATATCTGGTTCAGCTCACATCAGATTTTTCACGTATAAATCTTGTGTGCCATGTACGTACATACGATTGCACTGACCCAGGATTTCAGAGCGTGCCGTACGTTGGACATATGCTACATTCAGTCTGTTTATCAAAACGATCATAGGCATCTGTGATAGTCTCAGTCTAACAGTAGATGACATTGGGCCATCATCGATGCATGAACTAGGGCTGAGTAAAGGCCCTGTTATTCCTCAAGATCTTCATGTACCTAGATCTTTAAGGGGCTTCGCATCGCAAATTCTCCTCAAACTCACAGAAGACGTGAAAATTCATTTTAGCAACGGACAATTTTCGGCTAGTGAATACAGGTGCACTGAAAATAGATTTGCATTATACGACCGCAGCTCGAAGACTGAAATGTTGAGTGATGCATCAAATTTCCCACTGATTGCAAGTAATGCAGCTTTATTATTTGTGAATATTCTGCATGGGATCGCGTGCGGGCTAACTACCTCGATGATGCTGACGTGAGACTTATCGAAAGCCCGCAAGCTCGAACCTCATCATTTAATGCACTTTTTAGACTATCAGTTTCTAGTTATTTTCATTAATAATATCTTTGAGAAATATTAGAGGCTTTATTCTCTGTTTAGCAAAAGTGGAATTGAATATTTAGTCCAGTTTAGACATGATACAACCAGTGACCAGTCCGTCTAATGTCTCGCCACAATGATTTGTGCCTTCTCTAAGACTCTTGTGTCATTCTTAGAATTTCCAGTGCTAGCAACTAACACTCCAAAAAGCGTAAAAACAACCATTTTTCTGCCGCTTTGTCTGCCTTCCAATTCCCCATAGACATCTGCCCAGCGCTCGCTACCCTCTATTGGGATACCAACTTGAGCACTGCGGCATTGATAGTTATTTTTGGACTTTCGCATCAGTAATCGAAGACCATATGCCTCATTACACAGCTCTATGAAGCCTTCAAGTAACCTCGCTTTGTCTTCCCTGGTCGCTTCCTCGACGATGAATTGTGCAAAATCATGGTACATTTGTCCCGCGAGTGCCTTACCGAAAGGGGCTTTTGCGATTCCAAGAGCCTCGATGCCTTGAATTGTCGATAAACGCCATTTTGTGACAATATCGTTGGAGACTAAAAGCTCTTAGTTGCTACTCCCACCGTAGGCATAAGGACCTACCCTCGCTTTTTATAAGGAAGCGCTCGAAGTGACTGAGGACAGTGAATACGGTATCAGTTTTGGAAGACAATACACCGTCTTCGAACTTTGGTTCCGCCACGCCGAAAAACTCGTATGTAAGGATCTCATCAGCCAAGAGCTGATAGACGAGTGATCTTAGGATGAGTTTTCGGTTTCCTGGCGTTGCCTTATCCCATAAGCTAGATAATTCATTCGACACGGTGAAAGTCTTGCTCTCATTACATAGCTGCTTTCCTTCCAGTCGATACATCCGGCTCGATACTAACTTCTGGACTTTCTGGCGGAGTCCGACAAAGGCAGAGACCACTTCATGCTCACTTACTTCCAGGCAGGAGTCATTCTCATGGATAATATCAAGTAGGCTCTGTTCTTTAGCACTCAGTTTCTGTACCTCAAGTTTATAGGAATTTAACTCGGCAGTCAGCTGTTGGATAGTCGCTTCTTTCCGCTGAATCTCGAAATCGGCTTGTTGTAGTTGAACAGTGTAACCAGGCTTCGCATGAGAATTACTTTGACCATCAGGGAAGCTTTCCTGAGACTGAATTACACAGTTAGCGGGTATAGATAACGGAATACAATTGTCTGCTCATTAAACTCACTGCAGTTTGTGAGAAGCGTTTCCAAGCAGAAGCTGGTAATCGCGCAATTTGCTCAGCTAAGCGATCACATTCGGTTTGGAGCTCTCTTGTGAACGACAACCCGCTTTGCGTATCAGTTGGCATGGCGAGTGGAGGTTACAGTGTGATGTAAAGAATAAGTGATGGAAAAGATGCAGATGCCGGTTGCGGGAACCAGGCCGTCTATTGGGAAGGCAGGGAACTAAGTATGGAAATGGTCATTGACTTATGCATGTGATTGAGCATCACCAACAGTCACAATCCAATTCCCGTCTGGATCATTAACGATCCTACTGTTACCACTGTACCGTCTAAATTTGCTTAGAATAATCCGCAGACGTTTAGGCATTCAACCTCGGCAACCTCGCCTTCGCCCAGGACCATCGTAGGGACAGTTCATCTACAACAGGACTTCATTTTATCTCCACCTTATCAAGTGATCAAGATCAATCTTTTTCCCCCATCATCCTAGACTTCAAGATCGGTGATGATAATAGCAGGAGGTACGCATCCACAGGGGTCATGGAGAGGAAATTCATTAGCTATTAATTTATTTCGAAGGCAGTGATAGTGCATTGTATGCTTTCAGCAATGCTTCCGGAAAATCTTTTAGTATTCTGCAAAAGATATGTTAGAAAGGTAACACCGCCGCGCCGAACTGCTTAAGCAGGCCGAAGTCTCGGGCGTAGCAACAACTGGAAAAATCAATCCAGTGTCATAGTTCATGTTCCTTTGGGTTTTGGTGAGAATACTCTGATGATCGAAGATTCGCAGTCATCGCTGAATTCCAACTCACGTCAACAAATGGCTAGCCTTACCATCGATATTCTAGAGCAAAGTCCTTCACTTGGCTCGTTCTGTGAGGATGAGGATACGATGAATGTGGATTCTTAGATATCTTTACAGTAAAGATCGAAATCGGTTGTCCATGTTTGACACTCTTGGATTCATACTGAATGGACGTTTTTGACAGTAGCGTATTGCTTACACAGTAGGTGATACCCCTTGGCACAGTATTTGTGTATGCTTGCTGACAAACTTATTGTTGAACAAGTGCTGGAGTATTACATATCAGCAGATATGCTTAAAGTATGTGCCAAAAATGGCGAATTCGTCAAGGGGCAGATTTCCAACGTTATCATAACAATCTTACATCAATGAACTAAATGCACATATCGTCTAACAGTACGCTATCAGCAAGGAGTACACATATACTGTGTCAATAGTGATGAATCACTTTGTAAGCAATACGCTACTGTCAAAAACG